>JAQFXY010000111.1:0-58342 GCA_034693865.1 Ceratophysella sigillata
CCCACAACAGCATGGAGCGGTACAAGCACTGAACCCTGCGACAGTTCAATTTCGTACGCGGTGTAGATTGTTCTTAATTCATTCTGAATCCCATGAATCGTGTACCAATAGCTCCAGCGCTATAAATACCTATTGTCTATTAAAAAAAATTGGATTCTGGGTATCTGACTCCAATATAATATAAAATAAAACTTCTACATTGTAGTTACGAGGAGGTAGCGTAGTACCTACTGCCTACTATAATGTTCTAAGTCTGCACACCTGAGCTCATAACCCCATGCATTCATTTTCATTATACAAAGCTACTCACAAGTTCGCTAACCACAAAGCTACAAGCGTTTGGGAATTGTGAAGGCCTGACCAAATCCTTGTTGTAAGCAGTGTTTTCAACGCATTTTTGTACTGTTTGAACAGAAAATGACTCGGCTGAGGCTGATCAGAATTTGGGATGAGAGAGACTTTTGAAAACTTCTAACTTTATAAAGCAGTATGACTTCTAGGTGAATGATGCCGCAAGTCTAACGCTGAGCCGGTCAAACTCAACTTAGGATGAGCATGTGAAAGCGTTCGGACAAAATTAGAAATCTAATTTGAAATGGTTCGGAATGGAATGAAACCTTGTTCCATCCACAACCACAACACAACTATGGACGCCAACAATTATCAAATAACCAACAAACCAAACTGTATAGATCCTAAAATATTTACATTTTAAACAGGCTCAGATTTGCTATTATGTAGGCTCGTAAACTGTTTTGAAATTTTATTTTGCGCGCGAATGTGTTAAAATGGGTGGACAGTAACTTGAAATAGTTTCCATTTTAAATAGGGACTTCCCCCCTGAGTTTGAAGTGTGAAGGCTCGGAGACTGCTTTTTTTTGTTTTGCACGAATGCGTTAACATTGGGCAAGCGTAACATGAAATAGTTTATAGTTTTATAGTTTATACTTTTGAATATGCTCATATTTCCTGTGTTTGAAGGTGTGAATTGGTATAAACTCCCGCTGTATTCTCAATTCATATATATGTTCTCAATAAAACAATTTCGCTTCAGTGTTTTCATAGTTGGAAAATATAATTTATATATAAATTGGTATAATGTTTTATAACTTAATTTCTGCGGAAAATCTATACCCACTTAGCTTTTGAACAGCGACTTGATTTCACCTTAGTATCACCAGTTTACAAAGTATAGCTTCAATACTCCGTTGACTTGTATTAATATTTGGAGACGGTCGAGCGAAGAACGTGACATACGCACAAGGGAATCTCATAAGACTTTCTGGTCTAAAAGCTGTTAAACTACACTAGTTCTTTCCGGTCATATTTTTACCTTAAATTATTTAGCACTTTCATCAATTACCAATGTTATAGTTCAATTTTACACGTGTTGCGTTGCATCAAGTCGTAGCTCGATCGAAGTATGACTGATGAGCATTTAAATCAAACACCTACAATACATACGTTCAATTATATAAGCAATTTTTGCCAATTTTCACTATAGAACCCGAGGACAAATATCTGTGGAATATTTAATGGTTCTCAAGGCGGACGAGAATGACATAAATGGCGGATACGAAATGGTATGTGACAATAACCGTCGAATCAGAATTATTACCAAGCGCTGAGCATGGATGGGACCACAGATTTCTGAGTAGGCGTGGCTTCTCCTGTGTGGATGGGACGGAATGATAATTGAACGGTTTCAACTCTCGATTCCGGTTCATTATTGGACCCGGAATTGTTTGCCGAAATCACATGTCAACATGAGTTGATACTTTTAATCTCCAACACTAATATTTGGTTCACAACCCCACCCAGCCCGTCGATTCCCGTTCGTCATGGGAGGAGAACTTGCGCCGCCGGCACCTTCACAACCAAAATACAAAATATTAAAATTCAAAAAACATAAACAATAAATCCGCTACAGCTACACGATTTTCAGCCACCGAGCCGTTAATGCATAGGTGCTACAATTCAACAGTTGGTGTGGGGAATAGCTGAGTTCGATTCCCTATGCATAAGATAGATTTTTTTTTTCATTTGAGTAGTTAGTTCTGTTGTATTTGAACATTCTACTAGAGGAGGCGTAATTTTAAGTTTAATATCAATAAAATAATACATATTTTTGTACAGTACCGTTTATTTATTTACAGTGGGTATATGAAATAAACGGAGAGCTTTTTTTACGTATTCATACAAAGACTTGTACATGTAGTGAGTGAGTAGCGCAAACGTTTCGCATTATGCGCGAATCCCTATCTCCTAACTTATTTATCTTCGTACACAATATACATACACTTCGCTGGATTGCGATAAACGAATACATTTCTTTTTTAGCATCGAATCATTTGTTCGGATTTCTTTGATGCGAAGTTTCAGTTGTCCGGGTGGGCTGCTCATTAAGGCGATGGACACTGGAAGACTAGCATCGGACATTGTTCGGTGTTATAGTTGTGTGCATAAGTTACGTTGAATGACTTGGAATGTGTAATTATAAGCACCAGTTAGTTTTAATGATCCTGACGAATTTCGTGCTAGCTAAGAGACTGAATTATTATGAACCTGAATTTCCTATTATCAGAACTTCTTTTGTTTAAATCAGTAAGACCTATGTGTTTATGTACAAAATATAACCAGACAAACCACTTTTATTCAGCAACAAATCAATTTAAACAATTCACAGAAACATTAGCAGCTTAGGACGTAATTAATTTTTGTGGAGCTAATGGTGGGAAGTTGTCAACTTTAACTCTACAAATTTCAATAGTAACAAAAACAAAAGCCAGTGTAAAAATAATTCATTTTCTAAAAGCAAATAGAAGTAGGAATTGGAAAATAGTAAAGTAGGTACTTAGTTTAGTCCTGAGCCTGGAAGAGCCGAATAGCTCCAGAAGTCTCGAGCACGCAAATGAGGCCACCAGCAGCTGTAGCGACGTTGATTGGTTGGTCCAACAGGTCATTTCCAGCCTTCAATATGTCTTTCACGAGAATCCCATCGCCGGAAATGGTTCTGACGGAGTTAGCTTGGGTGTCTCCAACGAGGATACTTCCAGTGCCAGTCATGGCGATTCCTTTTGGGATATTGACCAATCCAGTTGAAGACATTATAAAGTTTTTCTTCAGGTCAGTGCTGTAGGCAAATATGGTGGGAACGTTGAAGGCGGTAACCAAGACGACCCCTCCTGAAAATATAATATCACCTCGCCAGTCAGTCAGCTACAGTTACAGAAAATCATTTTGCATTATTGCAAGAAAATGACGATATGACAGAAGAACTAGGATATTGCAGAAAATTCCGCTGATTTAATACTTAATAAAAACTCAGTAGGAAATGCATTTCCGCTTGAATTCATTAATTCCTACCTGAGCCATCGTTTACCAAAATGTAGCCGAACTTTTGGAATGAGCCTCGTATAAACATGCAGCTAAGAGTTCAAAACTTACACTTACCAGTACCCTTAAAGGTTATGTTCCTTGGATTCTCCGGTTTGTTGCCGGGCTGCTCGTCATCGACAATTGCGCACTGTCGAAGGTAGACCCCTCGGTGATCAAAGATCTGGATTCTGGAGTTGAGCGAGTCCGCGACTGCAATGAAGTATCCATCGGGTGACACGGCCACGTCGTAAGGGTAATGGAACTCCCCGTTCCCACTCCCTTCTCTTCCAAACGTCTTGAGCAATAAGCCGTCCAGGCTGAAGATGCTGATACGATGGTTATCCTTGTCGGCGATGAGGACGCGATTCTTGGTGTTATCCACCGCAATCCCACAAGGACTACGAAAGCAGCGCAACTCAGTTCCGAAAAATCCAAATCGAGAGATCTGGATGATACTCTGATCTTGGAATGAGTATTTGTAACGGAGGACTTCATGGGCATCCGCATCCGTCACATAGATCTGAAACGGAACAAGCGGGTGTTATATTTCTAGTGCTCAATGCTCCTCAAATAGTAGAATATAATTAAGACAAGGTTTGTAGATTTCCGTTGAAGCATTGGAAGCTTAATACCATTCATGTATATGTATATTTCTACTGCTGGGTTTTTGTAGAATTTTGAATTCTAAATGTATAGGAATGTAGTTTCAACGAATAAATAAACATTCCTAGACCGTAGTTATTTGCCATATTCCTACATCCTACATAGTTCCATCCAAGCTTCACAATTCATTTTTTCAAAAACATTCATTGGAATTAGTTCAAAAACGGACAGTTTCCGGTCACAATAATCATTGTACGAAGGAAATTAAGTATGTATATGTTCAAAAAAGCTTACGTTCTGTGAGCAAGGGTGAACTGCGACTCCCCAAGGTCGGCTGAACTGTCTGGGTTGCAAAGTCCTTGGCAGATACTTGATTGAACTTGGAATATTGTCCAATGCTGGATACAGCCCGGAATCCATGTCCTTCATCAACCTGAAGTTTTTCGGTTTGTCCAATTCCGCCTTTGCCATCACGGTTATGGAAAGAGGACTGCCTTGAATGTGCTTGTTTTTTCCGTTTCCATCCTTAACGTGAACAGAATACTCCCCAGTGGGACCGGGTCGAAAGGAGCAAATGTAGCGATTCGTTTGGAATCCGTCCAAAGTGACAGTAACGTTGAAGAGGCTACCGTTCCATGCCTTTACCGTTGGTTGGAAAAACGATGATTTCGGGGTGGACTTGCAGACGTTGATGGACTCAACATAGAAGTATACGTCGTCTTTGGGGTCCAGCTCCTGTTTTTGTCCTGTATACACGAAGTAGGTGTGGTTGGGACAGGGACTCCAGCAGTGACAGGCAGACGAAGTCGTTTCTAAACCGTAAAACGATTACAAGTTCAACGCCATCTCCAGGGTTCACGAAAATAGACTTTCATCAAAGCCAGTTAAGATTTTCCAAAAACGCTCTGTGGTTTAAAGTCCTTCCCTAAGGCTCAGAATAACTACGCGATTCTACTTACGGCGATTTGAATTTCTAGGTTCTTGTTTCAAAAACTTCCAAAACGTGTGTCGTGTGTTTAATTACATATCATAGCTGGTCTGCAAATGAGTTAGTAAATAGTAATAACAGACCGCGAATGATAAATGTAAGCGCTTCTGCTACCTACGTTAAGCTATGATTGCTTTACTTCCGGTAAATACCGCAATGAACAAAGATCTAATTCTAATCTACTTAAATAGACTTGCCCTACGCATAACCTAAGTAAATAGACTAAAAAAATTAGCCTCCTGACCTTCTTCGAAAGGAGTATGTGATACAGTCCAATTTATTTTCGAAAGTTTATCTAATTAAACTTTAAAGCAATTGAACACACGTTTCACGTGACAAGTGAAAGGTTTCTCATGCCTCAACAGTATCGCCTCAAGAAATAAATATTAAACTATAACTGTAGTCGGCAGGAGAGGCTATTGTTGCATTTGCTGACACAATTCGTCATTCGTCAGCCTAATTCCAATATACCTTCTGAATCACAAATGTTAGCCTAACCGAATTACTGTAACTTGGCTCATGAAAATTATGCTTATTTCCACTTTGCCAATTATTGCATTCTGCTGCATTACCTTGAAGTGCCGTTGTTCCTCCGAGGATGCCACGAGAGGATGATGGTGGAGATCTCTCCAAATGTGGAACCAGCGCAATTTGGTAGTCCATGCTGTTGTCAGGATCAGGTTCAGGTTGCGCTTCGGATGCTGGAGGATCATTCAGTCTTGGAGGCGGCGGCTTAGTGAAAGTCTGCGGATCGATTCCGAGCTGTTGCAAATACTGGGTTATGTCCTGCAGCTCCATTGATTTGGCCAAAACCCCTTCACGGGTCACCCAATTGGAAAATGATGACTCGTAGTAGTCAGGTGATTCCGACTCGCCACGTCTTTCCTAATGGAGGAACATAATAAGGGCTAAATATAAGCACAATTGACAATGCAGACCAAAAATTATTCGACCTTCAGAGATTCTGCAGAACGGAGAAGTGAAGTACTTATTCAAACTACCCTGTGTTTAATGCAAAGCTAGTTGCATGAAATTCATTTTTATACCATGCCACAGACTGTCAGCTGACTCCAACCATCGGCTCTTTTCCAATCTTGTAACTTCGAATCTTACCATAGTTGTTTTAAAGACATTTGGTAGAAATTAGAGAAAATATGCCTAAAAACGTTTCCCAACATGTGTGCCTCGAAGAAAACCTACATGACTTAATATAACGATGTTTGTAGCACAAATCACCGTAAAGCTCGAATTGCAATGTGCATTACAAGGCGATAGCCGGATGCTATGTCCTCTAGTGCTTCCATGTAAAATTATTCAGATCCGAAAATGTTAAACCTGAAAACGATTAATATTCTGAAAAGATCTAAAACTAAACACTTTAGCCATGTTGTTCGATAAATATTTTAGGCTGTTTCTGGACATATTTATATATCTGGAGTGAGCTAATAAGGTTAGAAAAGTATGGCTTGTAATTAGTCGGCCCTCAAAATATTAGAGTTTTCAAGCAAATAATCAGACATTTCCGGCAGATTCCTAACCTAACCTATACATATGAAAAGATTTGCCGGAGAAGTCAATTTTTTGCCTGTCGAATAATGTTTTCCCGAAAAGTATCATCAGGGGAAATAATTTGTTCAGGAACTCATGCTAGTTTTTAAAATAAAATTTGAAACTTTATATATTTATGAAGAGAAGCCGAACATGTACAGAAAGTTCTAAATATCCAAATAGGACGGAAGGGGCTAAAGAAATTGAATATTGAAAAGGACAACGCTTACCTCTTTTGGGTCCACGCGTAGTGGGTTGCTGAAGGTGAATCTCCACATGTTGTAAGGATCGACCATTGCGCTTTAATTTCGGTAGCAGCGATGGATTCCGTCCAAAAGAGATTGATGCGCCTGCTCGGGGCCGAAAGCTGCTGTGATGCTGTAGGATTCCCGATGTCGCCCAAGAGTTTCCAACTGCACAGATAGTCAGAAGATCCAGAAGGTCCGTTCCGGTCAAGTGTTCGAAGCAAACAGATTTTTTTTTGTCGATGCAACAGTTTTCGAAGGCTCTGTTTGGGATGAGAAATATCGGAAGTTCGACCTTTGTGGGTGTGAAGGGTCATGCAGTAGCACTTGGACCTATGCTAAAACGAAACCCTGAGCAGGTACTTCCGGCTTCGACAGAACTGACTGCAGCCAATGACATGAAGGGGTCGAATATTTCCCTTTTGAAACTATTACTTAGCATTTAAATATGGACCAGATTTCCATGTCAAGTTTTTCAGGTGGTTTGACCTAATTTTCAATTTCCGGCCTTCGGTCAACGATCTACCTAAAAACATGATCCGCTTGACCTGCGACCGTTTTACTCTTAGTGGTCAGGTATTCGGAATATTCTTGGCATACCCCCCTTAGCATTAAGAGGTATCCGAGAGATGTGTATGCACTATACCATCTTTGGTACCTACCTGTTCGTAATTCGTTGACCGAGTACTTTAATTTCGGTCTTTTTTCGGGAAACCCTGCTTTTCATGTACCGGAAAGTGGGCTTGATTGTAACGACCCCGAATCTAGTAATGCGGTGCGATGAACCCCTAAATTAAGTGCAACTGTTCCGAATTTATTTCAACGACAAGCAGCAATCAAGTTATGAAATATTAAGTTGCAAAAATAAGGCTCATTGTTATATTTGGCGAAACTACGACCTGCATTTATTCATCAATTTTTTAAAGTTTTATTTAGCGTATATGTATATATTGTAAGTATCTAGACATGTAACTACTATGTACAGCATCATCATATGGAAGCAGGGACGACTATCTGTATAATATTTAATTAGATACAAGATACAAAGGAATCTTTTCTCTAAACTAATAATGTACAAGTCAAGTTTACAACATATTTACATGAATTTATGATTATTTACTTGAATTCAGGTTTACAGTTATTACTGTGCACTAATTTAGACACAAAGAAGTATTACTAGAACTAGCATATTGCACACTGTTATGTTAATGTTAAACACTTCGATTCTTCAGAGACCTTCACTTTGGGTTTATGGATCATTAGTGAAAGTGAAGGAGAAAATAGTTAAAAATTAGAATTTAATTCACACATAAATCAGGACATAATTATTAATTGCATATGAGCTACAAGTTAGGAAGTAAGGACACATTCTTAAGCTATACAATGAATACTTTGTTTTATTTGGCATTTCTTATGATTAGGTAACCCAGCTACAACCATACACAGGCAGCGCACAGTTGTCCCCAAAAAAGCAGACTCTTACCGAGCATTTTACAATCTAAATGATCTCTTAACACAATAGAATAACATGTGCACACTAGGCAGTTGAATTACTGAATTATATCTATCATCTAAAAGGCACTAGCAAAAGCCAGGGTGCATTACAACTTCCAAGGCATAACTTTGGGCTCCGTAGTAAGGCTTTTCAGTTCATAGGACAAACATACTTTGAATCACGTAATGCAGAAATCAAAGAGCAGCAACACTTAATTTTTTAATATATTCAACCTCAAGACAAGCAGAGTAACATTAAAGTTTATTTTCCTTAGATTCACTGTTCATTGAATAGGCTGTAAAAATAAAGTAATATAAACCAAAGGTGGTCCTATTATTTAGACACACAGTATTAGTCTAGTCAGTAAGATCTACTTTCAGAAACGATTGGCGAGGTCAGAGGTTCCATTTGTGTCCAAACTTATCGGCTAAACACTTAAACTTATGCATTAGCAACAATTACAATATTTGTCCACGTCAACCTTGCCCTAACCATATTTTCTAAATGATTTAGGTCAATGACAAACCTGCCTAATAATACATTAAAAGCTCATCCAGAAAACTCCCAAATTATTCAATTGTTTTATAACACTGCATATCTGAATACCTACTTGATCGGATAATGGTAATATGACATGAATTTGACTTTATGCATCTAAAACAGAATATTAAGAACGTTCAAAAATTCTGAGCCCCCAGAATTCACACACTCGCACATATTCAACGGAAGGCTAAAGTTTAATTATTGTGCCTACGTACTACTGTTAAATCTCCATAATTCATGCCTATTTAGTATATACTTATTTGTATGCCTATAATCAAGATTTTATTTTGTCTTCGAAATATTTATTCATCTCTTTGTTCCCATTTATGGTATCTCGAGTTCCTGGCTGGAGTTCATTGGCTTAGACTTAAACCGTCTAGCTTCTTTTTTGTAAACGTTTGCTGGTATGTGATGTCTTCTTAGGGTTACTTTAACCAAAGAGCTTTTCAAAGCAGCAGTGGCAGTAAGGCTTGTCATTTTGTTCCTTGAAAGTTCCTTTGTTCAATTGTTTGAGGCAGAAGGAGCACACAAAGTGTTCCGGGTGAAACTTACGGAACATCGCAGTTATGCATCGACCTAAATTCACAAAACAAAAGCATATAGAAGGTTGGTTATAAAACATGGAGACTGAATGCGTTCATTGAACCCTGAAATAGGGAATGGATTGAATATGGCTTATCGCAGCTCGGATAGTTATGCGCCTCATGCCTCTAATGCAAAAAGAGAAAGGTGAAAGTTACTTTCACCATACGTCAGAGTGAAGGAAGACCATACAACCGCGTTACCTGAAATTGGCTTGTGACAGCCGGCACAGAGCGTTCCTCGTTTCGTGTGGTAATGTGTCTCACAGTACGGTTGTCCCTCATGATCAAAGAATGATCCGCCTTGGAATGGTTGACGACAGTCCTGAAATAAATAGAAACGACTTGATTATGCTCCTAGTCAAAAACTATTTAGAAATAATGAGTTATTTGGAAAGACACTTGAGACACCATGCCGATTGGTTACTGGAAATACAATTAAATAGCTAGAATGCTTTGATTGCGGTAGAAAATAATTAAGTCACAGGAATTCTGAAACCGGATTCCCGAGAGAACATAGCAAGCGCTAGATTCCAGTGTCCAAATCATTCCAGGCATAAATATCAACATAATGTTTTATCTGTACAATGTTATTCTAGCGTCTGTAGTCACACCATGGTTTGGGTTCGCTAACTAACATTTAACATTAACAACAGAATCATGTATCACGTATTGAGGGAACCCACGTAAATAAGCAGTAACCGGCCATAACTTTGTAGAACAAGGAATCTGTTCATTGATTCAGATCAGATGACACCATGAAAGGCCAGGAAGCCCGTTCTTACATAAACATGGAGCGGAAGGGCTGTGGTGGGTTGACAGGTGCTACAACCGATCCTAAATCATGTCGACCACCGAATACAACATTACTTCCTGTCTCAACTTATCTACTCAAATGTTATGATCACGAGCCAAGTGTAATTAGCTCGTAAAACCATCATTAACTGTTAAGACGGTGGACAAAAAAGCAGTCGAACCATTAAGCAGACCTCTACACACTACGACATGACGAGGAAATGAAATATATGTACATGATTATTAATACTCAAGCATGAAGGTACGAAATAGAGAGACGCCGCTCTGGATCTGGATTTGGTTTGCGACTAAAGTAGTGAATCACCCGGCACCACCGGCAGTAATTTTATTTGGCAACCAGTTCGATTTCGGAAAAAAGGCTAAAAAACATAGAAATATTCTATTTTTAGCTATCCGTGAACTACTACGGTTACGGTTGCCAATAAGGAGTAAAAATAATAATGCTTCAAAGTGCATGTAACATGTGGCTACAGGAACATGTCAGGTTCTCGTAGCCCTGCACCGTACCCCCCGCCGATTCTCACTTAAGATTGGCTAAAGATAGAAACTGATAGAGTATGGTCCGGCTAACAAGACTCGGTTACGGTCTACTCTGAAAAAGGCCGAATTCAAACCTGACGAATGCGGTGCTGAGAGATAAGTTTGCCAAACCGTAACAGATACACGTTTCTATTAAAAAACCGACTGCTGGGAGCTGTGAATCTATGATCTAATGTGACAGTATTTTAGGGGCCAGTGAGAGGGCACGCATAATAGCACACATGTGAAACACCCCCAACGACACTAATTGCCAATTCTCAAGGACAACGTTGTGCCTGTATAATAGGGGGACTGGGCCAGTGTCAAGGTCGACCATGCCGGTTGAGCATGGACACTGAACTTCCCTAGTACGGAGGCTATGTCCTCCTTCAAGGGTTTTTTGTTATTTTTTTTTTGTTTTTTTTTTTGTTTTTTTTTGTTTTTTTGGGCTTTGATTAGCCTTTATTATGAATTTTTATCCTCATCTCTGTACAGAGTTAAAATGGGAGAATTTCTGGTTGAAATAATACAGAATTTGAAAAAGGAACGGAAAAGAAGTGAGGATTCATGAGTTAGAAGATGAAGGATTATTAGTTTAATGTCATCAGAGTTTCATCAGATTTGTTGAGTGAGCTGGAGTCCAAGCATGATTTTGTATGAATATGCAAATCATCATTCATCATCATTTCCAGTGGGCATGTCAGCAAAACATTCTGCCTCATAAATGCGTCTCTCTCTCAGTTTGTGAATTTTGATGTTCGGAAGAGGCAAAGAAAAGTGTAACAATAGTAATACTTGAATAATTAGCTAAGAGGTTGAAGTATGTAAAGCATAAGGTCTTCAGATCCGTGTTTCCCGTCGCTTCTCGCTAAAAAAGTCAATTCCAACGTTTCCTTATCAAATCTTAGTCTCTCTTATTCCCCGCTTGTGTCAAAAAGAATTGGTAAACTATTTACATTTTTTAAATCATAAGTTGAGTAAAAGCTCGTGTGTTTAGTTGTTTGGTATTTCAGTCCTCTTCCTCTTCTTCCTCGTCCTCTTCCTCATCCTCTCCCTCCTCGTCATTGATGCCCAGGCATTTGGAACAGACCGGCTTGGACTCCACCGTGTAGAACGACGTTCCACCGAACGACGTTTTACAATCCTTCGTTGGGATTAGAAGCACGTATCGTCAGAGCTTATAGGCATATGGTTCTCAAGTGTCTCAGCAACTCATCAAATAAGTAAATCCTGATCCCGGGTAGTCTAATCCCAGATGCTCCCAAATTCGCAGCAAAGTACTTATCCCATTTGATAGCCTTGCTAATGAGCTCCTTGGGGAGCAGCCAGGAGAAGTGGACCCGGGTGAAGAGGTCAATCCGAGGCCTGCGAGTTCCAAAGCCCCGTGTACCCGCCTTACCTGGACCTCTCAGCCCCGGACTGACCTCTATCCATTGAAGCAGAGTGGGCGGAACCGAAGCAGAGACTTACCCGACAAACAAAACACTCGGGATGCCACTGGGCATTGAGTGCCGTGATGTAGTTGTCCGTGATGGGCTTGACACAGCCGCCGCATTTGGGTGCAAAGAGGGCCAAGTAGTCGGTCCGACAGTAGGGCTTCGAGTCCTTCTCATGAAACCCGTCCTGTCCAAACTGCTTCCCGCAGTGGGCACAGAAGAAGTGCTCGGGATGCCAGTTGAGTTCCAGGGCCGTCACGCATTTCTGCAAGAAAATACACAAAGGTCAACCATGTTAGCATTAACGCTGAGTCGGAAAGAGCGCTCTTTGAGCGGTGTCTTGAGCGTACATCCAAAATGGGCCCATTGCAGTAGGCACAACGTGGAGAGTAGAGCTTGTGGTAGTCATCCTCGCAGTAGGGCTGTCCCTCGCGCTCGTAAAAGTTCTTCGATCCCAATTCCTGACGACAGTGGGCACAGGTGAAGTGCTCCGGATGCCATGTTTTTCCCAGAGCTGTCACCACCTGCAACATTCAGACACAGATTTTTAGGAAAACCGATCTTGACAACCTGAAATCCTGTTGGGAGACGCTCACCTGTCCCACAATGGGCTTGTGACAAGCCGCACAAACCCCTTTCTGAGTAGCACTCACGCCTTGTTTATCCATGCTTGCCTGAAGATTACCAAGCATAGAATCCAACTGCTGAGCCTTTTTGGGTTGCTGAACTTGACTGCTCTCCTGACGTTCCTTGATCTAAGGGAAAGAGATGGAACATTAAGGCTGAGACAAGCAGTTGGAACGGGAAAGCTTTCTTTCGTATTCTCTCAAATCCCAGATAATATTTAGAAAAAAACGACGACAAGGCCCATTCATAGTGAGAAAATTGAAATAATTTATGACTTGGCTCGTGTGAGTAGCGTGACTAAGGTCACAAGAAGTCACTCAGCCAATCGCTCAATCAACACTCTCTATCCAGCATTATATTTCTTATTTTTAGCTAAGGATTTACAGAAACTGGGTGTTAGAATGTAGCTGGAACTCAATTCAAGGTTCATTCAGAAACGGAGACGTGGAGTTTAATTCATAGTGCATGCAGACCTCTTGAGAAGGTATGAAGGGTAGCGTTACAGGCGGAAAGAATCGGGAGGAAGGTATCTGGTTTTTTACTCGAGAGCTCACACATGCATTATTATGGTTAGAGACGTTCCAAAAGACTAAATTAGACTGATCTAAATATAAATGCGGCAGACAATTCGGAGGCTATTAAAGGAATGACTTAATTTGGCCATCCTTGCAAAAAATAGGAATTACTACCAAATACCCAAAAAACCAAAAACAGTTACAAAAAATAAGTAAAGTAAAAAAAAAAATATTTGCCTGTTTAAGAGCAAGAATTCCATTGTTACAACTAGTGGGTTTAAGAAGAAAGCTGTTCAAAAAGTGAGAGTGTGAGCAACGTGTAACGTGTTAGAAAAGATACTTTTGAGAAAAAAGCCTCTCAATGTCACGTCAATTAGGTAATGTGTAAATGTAAATGTATATATTGTCTCTTGTCCAAATCTGTCAACTGTCCATTCCGAACACCTTCGAATGAGCAGATGACAAACTGGAGTGGAGAGAAAAGAAGGAGAATAATTCCGTTACCTATTCCACTACTTTTTAATTATTCAAATTTACAAGAGAAATTTAAAAATTAGACGGCTAACGTGAATTTAAATTGGAAAGCAAAGCTGTATCTAAATTCGTGACCGACTCTCTTCTCTCCGGAGATGAGGACTGACACAGTGAGAGTGAGACTTGGCTACAGATTAAAACGGGTTCTTAAAATATAAAAAGTTTTTTTTTTCTTTTTTCTCTTCCCACACACATGGGAACACAGGGTGCGGAGGCTCTAGCCACCAAATCTCTCTTATTTCCCGATGGTTATAATTTAAAAATATAAAAATGTGTACGGAACACCGAAAACCAAGGGGGAAAATGCTCAAAATCTATCCTCCTTCTACACTCTGCTCATAAATCCGAATCTCCTAAATCCTAGACTACCGATTCTTTCCGCCAATCTGTTAGGGCTTAGACACGAGCACGGGGTATTTATAAACTTGCAAAATCAAACACCATTATACAGTGGGCTTTCATGTCAAACTTCATAATCACGAGCTGCAGTAGAAATAGAGCTAATTACCGTTGCTACTCAATCAATAGTGCATTTGTTTTCTTAATTGTCGGTATAGAACAACGTCAACAAAGGTTCGAGTATATGCCCCGGTTCAAAATATTACATCCGAGCAACGCAGAACACAAATAAACTAATATCGCGAATAATTACCTACCATAACAATACGGTTAACGTCTGATCAGTGATTCAAGACGAACCGGAAGTCTTACAAAACACAAAATCCGCAACATATACATAGTTCTACAGATGTAGGTAGTACCTACTGATGTTTACATGGAGGCTTAGCCCAACAGCCATTCGTTGAACCAAGTGATACATGTGTTCCTATGGCATAGTTTTGTTGCATAAGCGCTGCCAGATCAAGTCATTACAGGAAACGTCCGTGTTGGAGTTTACGGAATATTGCAGAAAATTAGCAGCAATTTGCATAACTGGTTGACAATGATAAATGGTCCAACTAAATCTCCCTGCCGTATTTTGTAAAAAAAAATACTGGCAGCGTGGAATTTGAGGAAGTATTTCTGTATTTAGGGATGACGTTGCTGAAGCCTGCATTCTTATTGTTGCATTGCAGTTTGCACTCATTTCATTATTCATTCTATCAACACGCTCAACCTCAACATACTAGAAAACTTAGCCCACATTAAGGAGCCAGTAGAACGGAAGACAATTAGATCACGAAAGCAACTAAGCTTAGCTGTCAGCTCCGGCTAAGTACGAGTGTTGAAAACAGGAGAGTACGCAATGGAAATGAACGGATATAAAGCAAAAGGGATATGATGCGCGAAACGAAAATAAAATCATTCGTCGAGATTCAAGATGAGTTTTATTTCACTTTTGCACACGGTCCGCCCTACGCTGCTCCTGCTACAGAACTAGATAATTGTTCAGGGAAATCTCTGCTTGTGGTTCCTGCTCCTATGTAGTTCATAGAAATTGTATTTTGGTAAATGGAGAAACGGTGGCCCACTTCTGGCGGAGCAGCAGGGAAAATAGTTATTACATGACAAGACGCGCTTGTCCTCATTTTTCCAATTTCTTCATCGTCTATTGGCCTGACTTGAGCCCAACACCTTTCCTGATCATCAAGCACTAAGCATTAGCAGAAGCCCGAACTCAGGACACGACGTCAGGATCACTCTCACTCCTTCTCCACTAATTTACGACTTCAGCGTACTTCAGCTCACCACTCTTAGGCGTGGACTAGTGCCACACATTCGGGACATGATCGCATTAGCATATCCTACTAGATTTGTACATGGAGCAAAAGGGCGTTTCTAGAATCATGTTTCAGTAGGAAAACCTTTCAGTCTACATTATGCAGGGTGCCCACACACGACACACGTCAGGCATTTGATCTTTACGAGAAGCATTTAAACTTCCATGCCACTTTCACTCACTCATGTAATACTTGCAATTTGAAGTGCCTGGGCCTCTTCGCTCTGAGTACCAATGTAAACCTTTAGGAGTTTTGGTGCGTTGCTAAAATGTAGCGAGTTTTGAGGCTCGATCGAAAAACCTCTTTGAATATGGTAATGCCTACTAAATTTGAGATTTAAGAGTTTACAGAATTCTAAAACCGTAAATACTTAATGCATCGGATAGCATAAAATTATGCAGAAATCGAAAGGAGCGTTACATGGCCAAGCTCCAAGTTCCGAATAGAAAGTGGAATTTTGTATCAGAAGTACTACAAGCATGTTTCTGAATATTTATTTTTGAAGGAGAGCAGATAATATACAGCCACCGAACCGACATGCTACACACCCCTTCTGACCCGGTGCTGGTGACGCCCATGTCATGATGGAGCAGATGGGATGGATGGGATTCAACAGTTCATGAAACACAAGGAAGCTTTCCAATAGTTTATAAAAATAGGTTATCCTTTCACAGAGACTCTGACCTTTCCTAGATATTCCGTACTTCGGGTACACATCACATCACGAACTAATTCAAAACAAGCTGATGGATTCGAGAATAAGAGAATCACTTAGATGAATATGAGCACTGAAAGTTCGTTAAAGTTGCCGAATCTCCAATTATTATTGGCATATCCTACTAGGTACCATTCAACTGGATGCAGAATATCTCATGTCCAATTCCAATTAGTTGATGACAATTGGCGAAATGGAACACATGGCTTTCTTTTATTATCGATTTACCATTCTACAAATAATGATGATGTGCTAGGTTTCTAATGTGTAGAACCTCTATTAATGCTAGGGTTGTAATTTACTTCACTTATTCTGATGAATACAAATAAACCAATATGCTCAGATACAAGATAATTACGCCAGCAAAATTAGAATACTAGGCTAGGACCGGTCTGAAACAAAAATAGTAACATGAAATATGACACGAGATTGGAAACTCAATTTAGCTACATTTCTCGCGTCCGTTTCTATTCACGACATATGATCGACGACATCGTATTTATTTAGGAAGAAGCTATCAGAAAATACGGCAATTGTACTGCGCCGATGATAACGAGTAGAGCGCTAGGATTGTTCACAGAAGAAAAAGAAAGCATGACCAGCAACGCCTATTCCGTTGTACAGTAAGACAAAATGGACGGTGAAAGTTTGCATGAGTACAATGCAATGTGGTCTTCAAATTCACGGCTATGTTTATGAAAGCTCTTTGGTAAATGGCATTACTCGTATGAATACGTACTATGCGTTTACTTGAATAGGTTTAATAACTTTATAAAACTAATTAATACTGGAATTTAGTTCTTACTTCTGTGCAGATAATAATTACGGAATATCTACTTGAATGTTGGTACCAAGCGCCCAACCTATTATAATCTTTCCTATGGCGCTGTTTATTTTATCAGATCATTCACAGTTGAAGATTTTAAACATGAAAATCGAAGACTAGGCAATAATGAGTTAAAATATATTTCATGGAGAAATCAATGACCCATTTCACGAAAGTCCACTTAAACTGAAAAATAGCGAGATTGAATTAATTTCACTAAATGATGCATTGCAAATGTGACGCGTCATGTGCGAACAAAACAAAACATATAATTTTAGAAAATAACCAGCAAACAACAGTCATTACCTGCCTCAAGTGCTGATGTAAATACAACCAAAACAATCACTTAACTTCATCAAGCAAATGAATTGTCACGTTCTAGCGGAAGACTGAGCTTGGACACAAAAACAAGCCTCAGAAGCATTTAATTCATCTTTCACACCTTCTTCTGTACAGTTTTATATTTAAATATGCAATCACATCAACAACTCCTACCAAATAAATCCAATGATGATCTCAACAGTACGAAATGCCATTTAAAGTTACACAACAACACTTGTAGATTCATCGCATCAACACTATTAACTCTTTCTCAGCTTGATATTCTTTTTTGCCACCAAGTGGCAGTGTAATAATTCAAGAGTGTGTGTGTGATGTGTTATAGAAGTCTCGGAAGGGGTGTTTCTTGATTTTATTCATGGCCTACTAACTTGTTTGTGCTAATTCTCTCTCCAAACAACGTTTCGTGCAAGGAAATACTTATATTTCAATACATTTATCAATTTTGAAAAGGAGATGGACTCTCCGCTTAGAAATGGGAGGTCACCATCAGACGATTAATTACTTACTTTATAATTGCGAGCATCTCTCCAATGTCACACCAGAAGAATACTAAATAGGAAGTGCCTTTTAATTTGAACAGCATCGTTTCGTGGGCCGTGTTAATTTTCATCTTTGTTTCAAGGTGGATTAAATACAAACATAATTATATTCCACTCCTTGACAAACTATTACAGGGCTAGGAGCAAATTAGCTGGACAGTCAAACATTATTAAATATTATTCTGTCGCAACATTTAAGTATTGTATGCGAACAAGCACAAGCAGTGCGAAATCCAGACCAACTTACAAATTATGGTCTTCACCTGCCATATCTCTCTGAGCCCTGAGGCATGATTCCACATTGAGGATTGGAACATACTAAGCAAAGAGAATGTGTGCATTTTACCTCCATTTTATTGCAAGCTCGTCTGTTTTGTAGACAAGCAAAATGCTGTGATGTTCGTCAAGGTGAGACAGAATACGAAAAAATATGGTAGACATTGCCTATAAATGTTAAACAATTTTGCTTACCTTTGCATCGCTGAGAGACGCCATTAGATCATCCAATTCCCGAGTTGCAGGAGAAGCGGAAGGTCCTAAGAAGGTTCTTTGGATTTTACGTTCCACCGTAATCCTCGTCTTTCCATCTGTGTCGTCTCTGTCAATCATCCAAAATAAATAAAATTAGCCTTGACTCAGATTCGGCGATCCGTTTAACTCAATATTATAGATATGCTAATAATACCCACAGCACAATCGCAGAAAATATTCAAATTGTTACATTTAGAATTGATAGCATCGTTAACATTAAAACAAACATCGTAATATAATCGTTCGGCTCGGTCTACCTGCATCTGGCTTCAAGAGCAGGTAACAGAATTTGAAAGTGTACGTTTAATTTAATTTCTACGAGAGGTAAGAGGTTACAGGCGGTGTATTTTATACATTATTCGCTGTTAGTCAATATAATTTGTGAAACAATTTGGGGCAGTAGCTTTCATCGAGATACTAACTTCGAAATTCCATAAAATGCAAAGCACAAATAATAAATGTTTTATTAATTTCATATTTAAAAAACTAGAAAATATTATTTCCAATAGGCAAATTAAGTTTAAGGAGTGTATTATTGAAACTATTCAATAACTGCAACAATCAGTTGCACCAACTGGCTTCATTAATCTGTTCAACTCAATTTTGCATGTTATTTTTAAAGTGAATTATCATATATTTGTGTGATTTGGCATTAGAGTTATTAAAAACGACAATGTGTTTCAGCATTTTCATAATGAATACTTTTCCCAAAATTCACTACTCAGCTCAAATAGCCCTTTGATTCAATTTTACAATATCAATGTATTTTTCTTCGTATTTGAATTTGTGTGTTACCCGTTATGAATGTCATCGAGAAGCGAATCAACAGGTGGACGGTCATGACTTCCAACAGAAGATCTTGAATTTGGACGATTTCCATTGTAAACGAGGTCTGAAATGAAAAATAGAAGATTACAAACAATGAAACTAACATAGCATTATGAAAATTCACATTAATTTCGCAAAGCTATCAGGACTGAGGCCTAACTCAATTTTCCATTGCAGTGATGCTGACAGACAAAGAAAATATGTATCGACTCAAATCACTGTCCTACAAGAACGTAATCAACGCATTCCCAAGCCTAGCATAAGAGGCGCAGCCTATCCAAGGGTTTTTACTAAACGCTTAACTAAGGAGGCGCTTAAAAAACTTAGTGCAAATGCTTGACTTTTAGTTGGAGATGGATAACGTTAAATTATTCTTGTTGGTCGCTTCGTGCTAGTCGTATTTACATTATAATTCCGCTGATTATAATTAAAACCCATGTCATATTAAATATGGAATACATTTTTAAATTGTTATTTCTATTCTGATTAAGTTTATCATGAGGTATCATACTGTAGGAATACTGATTCATAATTTGATGATTGATAATGTTAAGATGAGAGATTGATATATTATATATATAAGTATATCGTATATTATATAATATAGAATGTATGTTCTCAAATCAGAGGAAGAGGACCATCGACCATCATGTATTCCGTGAAAATGAGCTTGTCGTGCTTCATTTCAATTTAAGAACAAGCACTGAGAAATTAAAACCACAACTTAAGACTTATTATTACAATTTAAAGGCAATAATGGGCATAATATATAGATCTTGCACAATGTGATACACGAGACACGGAAAAGGCATATTGCATGTTTTTCATTAATTAAACGCATGTATTAATTCATAGCATTGTGAAAAGGGACCCTTTCCAGCATTAATAATTCATACATTGCGTGGACAACGGCATTGGACATTGGAAGCGCTACTCCGGAAGTACTCGTTTTTATTTGCTGTATATTATTTTTTGATAGTTGTCACACCGTAATTTCCTTTAAATTCCTTAAACTAAGGCTGACACGGTACTTTGCCATACACTCTCTAAAATAAATCGATGTATCTTTGATTGCGCATAAACTGCGAAACACTTTGCGAGAAAGCCGACAGCGCTGTAGCCAATCACGATTAGCCAGTATTTAAAATATAATGAAAACTTCATATTATTGTTAACTTGTAGTGGCTTACCCCTTGACACGGGCGGAGACTGCTGGCGCTGAAGTTGATGTTGTTGACTAAACTTGGAGTTGGAGCTCAAATCCTGCAGAAGGCTGTCGAGCTCGCTCATGTTTCCAGCATTCCGAATAACTGGACTGTCAGACCTGTACAGCGTCTTCTGAGTCGTCGTCTCTCGCATTGCATCCCGATTGGGTGCTAACATCTGGAAAAACAGAACAGAAAATTCTTATTATGGAACTTTTCACACATGTGTTCACCTCGTCCCAGTAGACGAAGGATCAAGGGTAAACAGGACGGGTCTCCCTTAAAACAGATTATTTTCTTTACAGAAGCACGCGTATGGTAAAGGACTACACAGCTATAATTTGGACATTATTATTGCTTAAAGTACGCGCTGTGTCCTGTAAGCTCATTAAATACTTAATGTTTTAGTAAGTAAGCCTATTTGTCAATCGTCTTGCTCAAATTACCGCTTAACTTTTAGATTACTACTGTATTCATCAACGGCTTTAATACAGGTTTGGGGAAACTAATCATAATGTTTCCTAGGAACATATATATCTTAATCTTAAATACTATTGAACCTAAATTTAATAAATCTCCGAGTAACCGTAAATTTTATAAAATGCAACAGCTCAAAAATTCTGTATACATCTGAGCTGGAGTACAAAAATGAACAAACCGCACAGATACCCAGAAGTAAAACTCAGACTCAAACCGTCAAATAATTTACATACAAATTACACCTTCTTAAGATGTAATATTGTCAGCACAGGTCAAGAAAACTTAATTTGTGACTGCGCTACACAGACTTTATAAAACGTAGCTGCAGCTCAACCTGAATGCGTTTCAAGAAATCGAATGTGTGTAAATAGAAATCGACATTCTAAGAACCGGATCAGAGACACATAAACATTAGACAAGCGATTATTGAGGAGAAAACTCTGCATTCGGCAGCTTGCGACTGATCAGAAGGTCATCCGCTCGTCCATGCTCGCACCATAAATACCGGCCTTTTCAAATGTCCTTCAAAAGTCATTTTCCAAAAAGCTAATTAGTTCAAATCTTCCCAGCATTTGGTGCTTCTTCCAACCACAGCTTACATGCATGCGTGTCAAATATAAAATCTGTTTTTTTACGCTCATATCACGACGATCCCATAAGATTCTCTGGTCTAAAATATGAGAAGCACAAACGGAAAGCACGAAATCTCCCCGACTCTTCTCTCACGCACGACACGCGTCTAAAAATAAACTTGAGGAAGTCTTATTTTTTAAAAACCTTATAAGCCATAAGTCAGAGCCGAGACTGCAAAAACGTACACGGAAGTGTGGGGTGGATGATATAAGATATAAGGGCTTAATTAAAACGGCTACCGCGCGGCACTCTCCAAAGTTTCCAATCCTCAGAAAAAAGCTAATAAAAATTCCGGTCTCGTTCTTGCTACTTCAGGTAGAACACATGGGTCTGAAATTTGAAACTCACAGATTTCTCGACATTGTAGTCAAACGTTTCCTTCTGCTTTGCTAGCGGTGAGGAAGTTCCATTAAGTGTGGAGCTGTAGCCGCTCGACCGGCTGAAGCTTCCGGGCGGAGGGGACACAGTTGTTTGGAGATCCGCGAGAAGTGCATCTAAAATGAAAAATAAAATGAGATTTAGTTAGTATTTACATCACAACGAATTCCCGATATTTAAAAAAATCCATACGTAATACCTGCTAATGCAGAAACGAGCAGCGTCATTCGCATGCCACAATGGGGTTAATAAACCATAAGCAAATACTAACAATAATAATAATGCTTCAGATAATAATTAACCGTCATAACAGTGAAGATTGAGCTGAGCTGTTGCGCAGAGATGCTTACAGCGAGTTTGTGAAGTGCTTCACATTCTCCTTATTATATCAGAAACTTTTGAAACTTAGAATCTCAAGTTTCAAATCCGAGGCCTCAAGATGGATTACTTTCTATTGTACCCACTACACTCTAGGAACTCAAAACCTGAATTCCATGTCCGAGGCCTCAGTATGAGTTTTACTCGTCGTTGCGTAAAGCCTCGGGCTTGAAGCGTGGGTTTCGAGAGTTTATGCGTCTCAAATTATATTTCGTGTTACGTTGTTTTGCTTCTATGAAAAATAAACTGTCCAAAATAAAATCAATCAGCCAGCTAAGCTGGTAATTCTCAGCCTACCACGAGACAGCCTTGTGGAAGGCTGCTTATTTCCTTTTACGCTAATTTGTGTGCAAGTTCAATATTAGTTTTACTCAAATAAAGTGCTCATATGCAAACCAGGTCCAGAACTTAGTGTAGGAAAATAGAGGTTTAGTGTGTTTAAGGTGCTTTAGACTGGCAGCAGGTAGTCAACAAATCTCTATGCCACTGATGATGACTAATGAAGATGAATTGAATTGCTCCAAATTGCCTGGAACATGAAACATGAGATTCTGATATTATGGTAATGCGTGAGTACGAATTTTGGTTAGTTCATCTGCAAATACATCATCTTCTCTCTATCCGTCGTTAAAATTGCAAAAAAAATGTAACCTGACACCCCAAAAAGTGATCATCATTCATTATGATGAGCTACCTCGACCTCGACAACTCCCATGACAAAGATCCTATCCACTCCCAACTACGTAACATATCGAAGGAAGGTTTTTCAATAATAAGCTGAAAAAATGTGACAAGTTCACTCTTGTGTTGAGAGCGAGTGCTTACTGCGTAGAATAACGCGTCGAAACCTAAATTAACCTGTACTACTTTGGCTTTTCATAATTATTGATGATAAACTGAACTTGTGAAACACCCTGAACTTTCACGGAATGACTTTAAGCATTGTCTTCAAAAAATGGCAGTCAATGAGGCCTAACCTCGCAACTCGTAATTGGGCTAAAACTACATAGGCTTGAGATACACGTGTAAGCACTTTAACACACCCGAGTTGATCTCTTGCATTTATATACAAAACTTATAACTTACTCACCAAAATTCTTAAATTCAGTTCTCAGATTCGAAAAGCAAAATCAAGCTTATACTCTTTAACTCGCATTTTGTTAAAAACTGAAAACGAAATGCTATTGAAAACACGAGTTAGCGTATAAATCCTGCAGTGGTTATTCTAACTACACTTACCAATTCATTTAAAACTATGAAATGTATTATTCCGCCTATAATATTCTTCGAATAACGAACTCTAATGTATTTCTCATTAGAGTTAAGTACTAGAATTTGAGATAAGATAACTAAAGCCGCGTATGCAACGATATATTAAGTAAAGTCGAAGGAATATTTTTAGTATTACAACGAAAAGATGCAACAACTCGACTGAGCACATTACAATAGTCATCTCCGCAATAACATATTTTATGGAATTCGGGATTTGGAAACATTCAAAACCTGGTTAACCCAGCCCATCTATTTTCCTGACATAAGCTTTGCGTAGAAGGGAAGGACGCCATCATAAATCGAGGTTCATCGAATAACCTATCACATCTTATCTAGCTCTTCGCGCATTACACGACACAATTGATGTAACTGTAACCCAAGCTGGAAGTAGTGAATGGTGCCAAGGCGTAAGCCGGGACTATGGCATAGAGTGCAGTATAAATACAAAATTTCAAATCCCATGAAAGAAGATCAACGAGCCTAATACGTACGTTAACATCCATGTTCCTGTCGATGATGCACATTTTGCATCTGGATCTGGCTCCCCATCTCGCTACACGTAACATCCAGCCTTCTTATTCATAGGGAAACAATAATAGAAGCTTCTAAAAAACACCAAAGCCAGACTATAAATAAAAAGTTCCTAAAGGATAAGAAGATTTGGGAGATGAGAGACGAGAGTCAGATGCACTGCTGCTCCTGGAAATACACAGCTGCTTAGAACGAGCGACAGCCCTACTTCCAGTAATGGGATCCATGAATGTGGCCCATCTGGACAAGTTTTGATAGAAATGGGACAAGCGCAATTTGTGAATGTTGATTGTTGGCCAAATAGCTCTTGTATATGTAGCCCTACACTGCATGCATGCTAATTAATATTTAGAATAGAAACAGTAGTACCAGCTGAACGCATTTTCTCGTCTCCAAGAAGAGAATCCTTGCCAAGAAGAACCGAAACGTCGCCCACTTGAAGACAAATGCAAACTTTTAAGGACAATAATGATGTCAATTAGTTTCGTGTGCTTCAGAAATTCCAAGCCACAACACACACCAAATCCCGAGTCGACCTTTACGAGTTCAGGTCCAAAGGCGCACTGAGAAGCTCTCTCTCACCAATTCCTTGTACTACAATGAACATTCCTCAGAATTTTCCCATGTTTTCCGTCTATAATTCCTCCATAAATGTCAATGTGGTCATAAAAACCTACTCAGCGGCCTATTTTCCCACCCAGCCACCCACACAAGGCTCGTTCAGCGAGTCCAAGATGCGTTCTGGACAGGAATTTGGGGATTAGGCTGGCAGGTGGGAGCGTTTGACACAGTTAGGAGGAAGGTGGTGTAATTGGGCATAGGAACTCCTTGAGATAAGACAGGGAGACAGACGGCTGTTTCACCTCGTACTCAATCAGACGATGATACAATCAGAAGATGCGAGAGACACGCTCTCAGGTACTTTCTTCATTATTACCGGCAAGAGGCAACAATGGGTCGACCAGATTCGCCTACATTACCATATTCCAACAACGGCTTCAGTCTAACCAAGTTAAGTGTTGGCTCCAAGGACTCGGGCCTTATATGATCGGAACGCATGGACCTCAATGTACTTTATGTCGGTGCCCTTGAGGGTGGAATGGATCTTCTCTTATCTCACAAATTAAATCGGAAGTATATGTTCCTATTCTTCAGTTAATTCCTTATGTTTACCTTCGGACCGACACGACAAATAGGCTTATCTAGGTTCAAGGTTGCACTACGCAAACGCAAAAATATTGCATAAGTACTTCCAGAATCTACAACATACGGACTAAAGTACGCTGCGTATTGAAGCCGACATGTATTCCATTTGTTATCTTAAAGCTGTAAATGACAATATATTAATATTCAGTGTTTTATGCAAATTTTAATAGCGATATTTTCAAAAATCAAAAGATCAAAAAATAATTGAAACTCGAAGCTGGATTTGTACTTTTAATGCCTCATGTCACAAACATTGACCTTAGCATTTAGCACCAAACCATAATTCAGTTAGAAAACAATAGCAAAATACGGGTATTGCAATTCTTAAAGGCTACGACAGGACATTATATGTATTGTAATATCAAACCCTACAGACTAATAAGTACAAAAACATACAAAATAACAATACGGATAGTGAAGTAGAGTATGATCATGAAATATTTTAACTTCAGTCCCGTTTTTGCTCCGCCGTGCTGAGTTATTGTATAATGATACAATACATACAACACCACCACAAAAACACACACCAAAAGAACGAAGAAATCAACCCTAACAAGATATCACATATCATGTCAAGACTAATAGAAGAGATATATCTAATTTATTCTTCCAGATAAATTCGTTTTATGGCCGGAATTTCACAATTTACGACCTGAACATAAAGTTCTAGAAAACAGAAAAAGCGTATCCACCCGGCTCGTCTCATGCAAGGAATTTGGGAATGCCAAATGCCAAACGTCAATCTGCTATCTATATCTATAGGGTCCACGGACGACTGAATTTCACACATCTCAGATTGCTATACGATACACCCCTTTACAAATCACAATTTATTTCATCTTTCAATATGATTTAGCATAACGTCCAGAAAGCAGATCCAGCACGACGTGAGTAGCTCTCTGGCTTTTATGACTGGAATTAATATTTTACTGTTTCAAATGCAAAAAAGTGCTTACTCAAATAGGAATCAAACTCTAGATGTTGTTTCTGTTGACTCTGACTCCTCCGTGGAGAGTCCATGGCTGTAATATTCGTAGTTTCACCCAAAACAGACACTGTCATTACACTTTTTGTGCCGCCTTGTATGGTATTTAATTTCACTCAAACCCAATAATGTTGAGCAACACGATAGTCGATGATGCAGATTCAAAGAAAATAAGTTTTAGTAAATAAATCAGTTTGTGCGGAACAAGCAGGCGACTCTAAGTCTCGTGACACACTGATTTCTAAGTCCTGACTTGACTTGGTGGGACAAGCCAGAATCCGATGAATGAATCCGTCTCGGGCCCATACAGTCCTTGTGACACCGGCTAGGTATTTCGTGTCTTCAGAAGAGCTGATCTTCAGTTAGGCCTGACAATTGAACCAAATTCCTCGGTGGCCCCTTGTAATACCCAACACCTTCCCATCAACTAACTAATGCAGCTAATACCCACTGTTTTAGTTGAACGAGAGCCAAAGTCGTGTCGGAAGTGTTGTTGCATAATATTATTAGTTAGTCTATAGTTGAAGAAGTCATAGTCAGGCAGAGGCTGTCTACATGTAGATAGAGTGAGTGCTACATGGATACATACATAGATGCGAAATGCTATCTGTCGCTATTACCTTGAGCTGGGGCTCCTGGAACGGAGTTTCCTAGGAACTAGAATCATAGGAACAGAGTGCTATTATTATGTTTCAATCATGGAAACATAAATCATGACATACCCAGCATCCAGCACCCAACGATAGTTCAAGGTTACTCCCGTCCATGTTCCCACAAACAAGCGTGTTGGACACGAATTGCCTTCTAATCTCTAATGATACTGCACAGCTATCTACTTCGCTTTTGGAGATAAATCTTCGTTTAAACAAATAGACAATTTCCCTCTGTTTGGCCCTAAATGTTACGTACAGATAAGTTGTTTTTTGCCACATCATATGCACGGTTTGCCAAAATCTTTTAGGATTTCCCATACAAGATATCTGCTTAGAGCGAGTTGGGCAGTCCTTTACATGAAGGAGTTTAGCGGATTTTGAATACTTAACACATATATGTAGTACATATATTTAAGCTGTTCATTGGGACGCGATAATGTAATCTAGAATGCGCGGTTCGTTAAGCTGACACTCTCTGGGAGCAACGCTTCAGTTCCAATTCTGCTAAGCTAAAGCCAAACCCATTTATCTATGTATTAGATTCGTTTTGCAGTTTTAAAATGCAGCTTAAATTGCAACCCAATCTAAACAAGAGGAGATTCAAGGGCAGGCAAACAGAAAATGCAATAGACGCCAGCTGACAGGAATGTTTTAGCAAAGTTCGGCTAATTCTATTTTGTTGTACCTCCTGTCATCTTCTTATTCATATAACACAGGCCACAGGCCCAAGCCCAAAACCTAAAAATAGAAAATTGAGACCAAGCAACAAACGAGCCAGAAGGTCGAATTAAAAACCCAGTGTGACTCCACATGCTAAATATGCCAAATTATTTGCACGGGCACGTGCATATTATCATGTGCGTTGAGCCCGATAATAATTTGTAACTCTCACATACAATGGCGTGAACCAATTCAATTCTGAAAGATCAGAAAATCAATATGCATAAATAAGAACGTGTTTCATGATGCGTTCTGCTATTTTAAAGTATTAGATTGAACCACCTCCCACCGTTTACTATCAACTCAATCAACCCACTTGAATCTGTCTTTCAGGACTTAGGTCCAAATTCTAGTTCAGCCCTTAATTGCAGAATAATATTTCACAAAAAAAGCGACTTGTGTCGCTACATAATTGGGAAACTCCTTATTATTATCTAACTACTACACACAGTTTAGCTGGTGTCTCCATTTAAGAAGAGACACACATCTGAACCACGCCCACGAACGACAAATCAGATAATCCACATGTTGTAGGCTGATGTTTCAAATATGCTTTCATAGGCTATTGTATTTTTTTACTTCGGTTTGTGACACCATTGGAAACAGCATCACATTTTGGCTGATTTTAAGAAAAGGTAACTGAATTTTCCTCAGTACAGACTAATTTTAATGCACCTATAGAATTTAAAAAGCACAAACAAATATCCCACAACTTTGTACTTATTTGCCCTGAAATGCAAAGAAACTGTAACATATATACTTTAACCAGCCTACACTGCCTCAAGATGGAATTTGTACTAAAAAATAAATCCAGACAAAAACTCATTAGTTTAACTAAAGTAGTGGAGACACGTGCGAACGAGTAGCTGCTTAGAAGTTAAATTAGTAAATGGATTAGTAATTACGAATGATAGAAATTAGGAGCAAATTTGAGTCCACGACCTTGCCAGGTATTGCCTTGCCACTACGCAATAATATATTGAAAGGAAGACTGTTGAAAATATCGCTAATTACATAATATTTGTATCCTGCATTTAAAGATGTTAATTTAACAAAATTAGCCAGCATTGAACCTTTCCATTAATTCGGCAACTACAATCAATCACCCAACGAATCTTTACGCATGAGAAAATAAATTATGGTGATATGATATTATGATGTTGATTGTGAGTCTCCACCCTCACAATACCAAATATTGCACGCACACATGTATCAACATATGAATATTATGTAAGGCAAGACGAGCATGTGCCAAAATACATTCTAACCTACTAAATTACTTCAAGTCTGGCCTGAGTCGACACTGGCACCACCTCGGGTTAAGTAATCTAAATTTCAAAGACTTTCCACTGTCGAATATTTGAGAACACTACTGTAAAGCGTTGTTGATGACACCCTTAAATCCACGCTCCCAAATTCCTGAATGTTTTTTACAATATAAATGGTTAAATACTCAGCAAAGAGTTGAAATTGGAAAGAAGGTAAAATATTCGAGCATCTTATAATCGCCCCTGCTGTCTGAGCATCGCATCGCAGGTTTTCACCCCATAGCAGCATCGCCAATGGCTGCACAACTCATTTGCTGTGAGCAACTCTGTACGTGTATTTAGCTAACACTTGTAACAATAAACAATTGTGTTTGATTTATTATGCTCTGTCCCTATCCTGAATAACGTGTCTAAAAATAGGTATGCAAATACCTACTGTACATACATACAATGCAACAAAGGATTGTTTGTCACCGAAATTCCAATATGAATTGAGGAATGCATGGCGTATGGGGAAAATTAGCCTAAACTTTATTGATTTATTTTACGACACGTGTAATCATGTCATAAGTCATAACTATTTGTAAGCTTAGACACACTTACAGCAACCATCATTCAAGGTAGGATGAACAATAGAATGAGGGAAATTAAAACTTTTAAAATCCCACAGCAGTAATTTTTAATTAACCCTCTTTTCAAAGCCTTCAATTTCTAGAATTTTCTTTGGTCAGGTTTCGGCAGACGTGCTGGCATATGTTAACGTCCGTCGATTATTTTTATAGGACTTTTGTTCTAGGTTAGGTTTGTACGACATGCCATTCGGGCATGCGACAAACCCAAAAGCCAACCTAACCTGCCCAAAATTTAAAAAGTCCCTAGCGGACGTTTTGGTAAACCTTACACAACCCAACTAGAATTAAGCTAGACGTTAACATACCAGCACATCTGCCGAAACCGGACCTTTTCTTCAACGCTATTTGCTTGAGATACAATCGAAAATGTTTTACGACGAGGCTTTGTTAGGCGTTACTTCATGAATCATAAATTCAATTTTTTGCATTTGCAAAAGTGACTGAATATGGTCCTCATCCTCACAATACCAAACCATTACAATTGTGGCTAATACAGTAAAGCATGTACGTAACATGTAGCACACATAAATATCAAATAACCTATCAACATCACAATCAAACCCAATGATGCCTACGTTTAACTGAACCCAGTGCGAGAAGCACTGGAATACAGTAGAAATATCTACTAATCCGCGTTGTTACTTGCTCAGAACATACTACAAATGAACTAACAACTAACATACAATAAACTCATAATCCAGTTCCAAGGTCGCTTCTCGTAATGATGTCATCAATCACTTTAGAATACGGAATTATATTTCGAAAATTGCAATAAAACATCGAATTAATAGTCACTGTAGTGCTCTAAACGAAATTCGTATACCTATATGATTTATCATACTAAACTCAATGAAGCTGAACTTTAGTGCTTGTCCTGACTAACTAACCTAAATTAGTTTGAGAGCACAGAGTAATAAAATTCACAGAATATCTCATCTGGTCGTGTCCTTGTCCCATCTGATCCAATTTCACTCAGCCACTTGCGATTTACGATTAGGTACTCAACAAATGAGGATTTATACGGAGAAATATCCTCTAAACCGACACGGATGGCGGATCCAATCAGCGAATTGCTCCAATTAAGTTACGTGAACAATTAAACACGACAAAGCCGAAGACGAGAATATGGTACGTGATTACGTGCCAGCGTTTAATACAAAGATGATATTACGTTTAATCTCGTAGAAAGCTTTTCCACGTTTAAATAAGCGTGGCTCTAATTCTTTTCACAATTATCCAGCAGATGAACGCGAGATAAATCTAATGAAATTGCAAGAATTAACAATGCCGTAGCAAGGAGCAATCATTTCTTCGTAAAGCAATTATATTTACACAAATCTAAGCTCCAGATGAAATTCATCAGTTGAAGCAGATTGCTAATAATTATGTGCAGCGGGATGGGATATGTTTGGATTGCAGGCAGAGTGCAGAGCAGAACAGAGACCAACAGTGGAAGATAAAAAATCGTCTCCGGCTGTCAGAACTAACATCCAAGTAATTACTCAACCCACACCTTCATCTCTCATCTAAGCACGTTAAATGATCCTGAAAGAAAGTGAAAATCTATTACTGAAACTTATCTTCTGTCTCAAGACTAACATTAGCACCCTACATAGTCCCACCAAGAAAGAAATACAGCTAAACCATTAAATAGGATTCCATGAGGCAGCAAAATATAAATATTTAGTGCGAAGAAGGTTCACGCATCCTCAATTTAATGAGTGTACGTACATACTTTCCATTGCCAAAATGCAATCTCCTAAAATCCATAGGCGCCTTACTCAATCCTGAAGTATTACGACGAGAATATGCATTATAAATAGATCCCGGGATCTACTAAGGCCATACCAGTTCTGATCGATTCGCAATTCGTGTTAGCAGTACGTCCGTAATTAACATGAAAATGATTATTGCGTAAACTTCTTACAAAGTAAGTACACGCAATTATAATAAATACAAGCCGGATTTCCTGAACTGCGAAAACGAAAATTTATTGTAAGCACATAAATTCTAGAAAGCCTATTCCTGTCAGTCTGTAAAGGCTTCAGCCACTGTATCGGACTATAAACTCGAGATGTATTACTAGCTGTTCCAAAAATCAGTGCCAAGCACTGCCTGGTGTAACTGAACTGGTTACAATTATAACTTGCATGTAAATATGTACCTTTAACGTGTTTTGAGCCCGTCATTACTGAATTTATAGCAATCAACCAGAAGCAGAATGAAAACCTCGACAGAAAGAAATATGCATGCCTACACACAGGCATACACCACAAAATAAATAAGCTCGTTATAGGTAAAAATAGTGAATTATATAAGGCTTCAGGTCATCCGATTGTGGTTGACTTAAGCAATGGTTACATTTACATTTACTTTTCGAATAAGCTACATTTACTTGCTACGTTGCTACGGCCACTCCCACTCTGTATTAAGTACAGCTTCTTACCGACTCAATTCTGGAAATCGATTTTTTCAAATTTAAATTGCGAAGATTCGAGAACCTATGTGTAAGTACGAAGTACTTTTATTCTCATGCCAATAACCTATGCACTGGACGTGACTGGCACAAAAGTTCTTGGAATCTGAATCTGGAAGTAGTATATTGCCCACATCAAACCGGGTTGGGATGGATTTAATACATGTTTTGCCTCGGCATGTAATACACGTTTGTCCCGCCCCGAATCATATGTAAAACTTCGGACAGATAGAGATAGATACACCACAGAATCATTAGCGTCGATATACTAGATGATGTATATAATATCCATGAACTTCGACATTCAACATCATCATTAAGTTATACAAAGTGGTATTTGGTCTGACGAGTAGTATGACAGGTCATTAATTACAAGAATGTGGTATAACCAAAATTCATTTCAAACTCTGCATAATGACAGTTGGTGTTGGAAAGCCTTCGCTCAGTAGCTACTCAAAGAGAAATCAACGAAAACCAACGAAGCAATAAGACTGCGAACCGAACCCTGAGTTGATTCTCCATTATGCAAAACAGAAACTTCCGCCTAAGCAAATGTAAACCTGGAGAAAATGTATAATGTGCTGTAGCATAGTCAGATATCTCCAGTTTCCTATGGCTTATTTGTCTTAATTTCATTCTATTTTTGACATTTTGGTTTGGATTTGCTTGGTAGGTTAGATCGTTGAATTATTTAGGGGATTTCGTCAAGGTTAACAAACCCTTGTTATTTATTGCGTGTTCGTTCATGAAGATGCCCGCTTACAGTTACTCTCGTTCACATTAAGCAAGGAGAAGTGAAGAATCGTGCTGAAAGTCACTCTCGCCCTTCTAATTACATTATGGGTTCCATGCTCTACAAACTTTCACCTTCGTCTTATCCTTGGAGAAAGCCATTAAAGTTCTAATAAATCTGACAAGCGAAAAGGTCAAATACAACATTATTTGAAGTTACAACGGAAGAGCTACACTATTAAAGCTTTCAAACTATCTCTTTGACCTTCGAAATACAAAAGTTACGTGCTTAAACATTGTTGAGGGTTTCAATTTGTATTGCATGGCACTTCAATGTAGGATTTCCACAGAAAAGCCGTTAGGAATATATAAGATTCCAAATCACAATCAAAAAAATACACTCTGCACTACATTGGACTATAGAAGCACTGCAAGCACTACAACTAAAGAAATCTTAACTAGGATGTTTACTACAGATAGCTGATGCTGATAGTATTTTTCTACAATTTATCAGCATACCAAAGTTGAACATTTTTTACGTAACTGTTCAACGTGAATAAGTCAAGTCATTCACCATTCTAGACTTTAATGTTAATGACTGACTTTTGATGTGAGGAGCTCTAGGTAACGATTCCCGCACTTTAAAATATGTATTCCTTTCGTAAGTGGTTCGGAAGTAAACTGTGAATTAGGCCACTAAATCACGAATAAAAACAATTCTGAATGAACAATCTCTTCATCTTCAGCTTATCTTTAGCTGTGTAAATTGTCTCCAGGTTCAAAAATAGCCCAACACGTTCTAGTATGCCTAACGCTTATGCCTAGGTAATCAGAATCAGAGTAATCTAAAAGAAAACAGTGAAAAAAAGCTTCTATTTCCCTTGGAAACTTCCTTGACTCGAGCAACGTTTTTTGTACAATCATTGGCTTGAGCCCAGAAGATTGTCAATTGATGCTAAAATGAAAACAGACAAACTGACTATTATTTTATACACATACCCAAATACAACCAACTTCCTTGCCTCCCAATGATGCTCTACATCTATCTCCTCAAGAAATTCAGCGTTCTAGAGTTTCGAGTTCAAGGCATCATCTGATGCCTGAAGAAAAAAGGCTTACTTGTACTTCTGGCTAAAACAACTTCTTTGACAATACGAGGTCTAGTAAAAAAGAAACTGAAACAGAGTCGATGAAACTCATTCTTATACTACGTGGGTGGCTGGAAAGGTCTTCCACAACATCATGTATATCCTCAACGCATAACTCTGCTCTTCCTTAAGAATTAGTCAGAATTCAAAGTTGCGCTAGCATACAAGCACAACACCTTCATCAGGCAGAAGAAGGCTGCTTAAGATTGAGAAACAATCATATTGAGTCATGATTCATGATCAATGTCATACACTCTAGCCTCAACCAACTACACAGATACATATTTCCAACATTCCTCGGTATTGAGTAATGCCACTTTTTATTTAAAATACTTTACGTCTGGAAAGAAGATTTGGCTACAAGAAACAAATATGGAATAAATAGGATTGTTAATATTTTACAAATATTTGAACCAACCTGACATCTGGAAATATTATATTCAAAAATTAAAACTTTTGGCTTTGGCTGATACTAAATAAAACTTTCAACTAAGTCAATTGCTGAGGCGTTCATTCAATTAACACACGGGCAATGAACAAGCACAAAGCTATCCCAATTTGTAACTGAACGCCACAATTCCTATCTGTTTCACGAAGGCGAAATGATGAATACGCAACCGAATCCAAAACTTTATTGTTTATAATATGCCGAACCGTAGAACCTTGTCCTAATTTTCCAATAAACAGACTTTTCATATGGTACGTTAAATGTAGCTTATGCACGCTAGAACTGTCCAACTTATTTGCTGTAATTCTGCCAATCTTCTCTTGGTTTGTTTATACGAGAAATGCAAGAATCCCGGAACTGTCAAATACTTACTGCCCCTGAGTTTCAATTTCGCGTTATTTTCATTCCGAATTTCTGTTATTTACGCTATATCCCTTATGCGTGCGAATTGCACCATAAATTGCATCCAATGGTTTCAGCAGCACCAGAATTCCATTAGGTTCGTCCCAATACCAACTTAATTTACTACCAATCTTTAATCCGCCTTTCTTGGCAAAGCAACAACTTCTTTTTGTGTGAAATACACATAAACTGATGCGTAAGTGGAAAATGTACGTAAAATGAAACATATGCGGGAAATCACACCACTCCGTAGATTTCACACTGGCGTGATGACTCAAATTCCGTTTTATGGTTCATCATAATCATAATTTCCGTAAACTAGTTTAGCCTAGACAGAGTTCATGTCCAAATACGTAATCAGGCTCCGAAGTTCAAGCATCTCACAATGGAGTAAATAATCGATTTAACCTGCTAAACGCAAAATTATGCAACAAATCAGAATCAAATTAGACTCGCCGAATCAAAAAAACACAACAGTGACACTTCAAAAAATACATCAAAAGATTGCGAGTTACGTGGCTACTGGCATGTATAGATGTACTCACTCGGAAACTTATTCCACCCAAGCTTCAAACTACAAGCAGAAAGGACAAGGAACAATGTTTGAAGGATGAAAGGTGCTGAGGTCCAAATATGGTCAAATGAGTCAATGGACTCAAGGCAGAGGTTGTACCCAAGATTGATTAAATACTTTCAGGTGGAGTCCATAGCGAGCATGACACTTCAGTTTCATTCAGCTCTGTATTATAGTCCTTGGCAACTTGGCAATTGGCATGGCAGATAAACGAATGGAAGTCACGGAAAAATTGTAATAAGTAAGTATTTAATATCCGAAAATCCGAAGCCAAGCAATTTGTACTTTAAAGTGAATAGGATGTGCGAGCATAGCTCCGCTTATCCAGTTAAACAATTTAAATGCAGAATACAGACCAAGACGAACCGAAATACTTATTAATCTTAACAGCTCATCATCACCAGTGACCAACGCACCGGTATAAGGTCAAATTGGCTAATTCCACTACAAGGTGTAAAAAATAATCTCCGTCCGTAGAATCATTGTTCTACTAATAACCGGATGCGGATATTTTATTTTACTAGGATCTGCACTATTTTTCACCGCGCATTTATTTAAGCGTATCTTTACAATCTAGTTAGACTAAATAATCTTCGATATCGTCGTCACGATCCAGATAAATACGTATTATAAGCACGGCTTATGTTTAATCAAAAAACAGTGTTTAACAGGGTAACTTTAATCAATCTCTGCCTTTCTAAACGCTAGTAACAGATCCAAAGAACTGGTAACCTCACTATTTGTACAACAAGTTTTAAAAATCAGATGCTAATAAATGCCAGTGGCAATATGCGACCAGTTTTCAGTGAACTTTTAGTTTTAAGCCATGAAAATACGAAAATTAATTAAATGCCCTAATTCGTATCAAGCGTTTAACGTCAAACGCCAAACTTTGGATATAAATTAACTGCACCTAATAAAATTCGTTGTAGTGGAAGTGGAAGACACGCAAAGATGTAAATAAATAAGCTTGTTGGTGTCTTATTTTATGTAAATCTACAATATAGCCTCAACCTGAACCCATTTAAAACCTGATCATCATCCAATCCAGCCATACCTTCAGCTTCTGTACATGTTCATGCCAATTCTTCAGTAAGTGCTACTAATATTATTATTATTTGCTAAACACGCTTCCTCCTTATGTCGTGGTTCGTGTCGTGGGTGTACCTATTTATTTACCGAATTTAATCATGCTACTTGTCTCGCTCGAATATTTCATGCTATTTCAATGGCCCAGTCCAAGTTAATTTAAATGCAAATTAAGTATAAGAAAGTTTGGGCATAGTAGCCAATATCAACTTATGTGGAATACTTGCGTACTTACTTAGTATTAGGAAAGTTTTAGAAAGTTTTAGAAAAAGTAAATTTAAAAAATTGAATTTTTTAAAAAGTAATATAAAAAGTACATAGCTTCCCTAGATGCATAAGTAAGCCTAAGCGTAAGTAGACTAGGCTGAACATGGCTACATGGTGCTCAAGCTGGTAAGAAGGAAACAAATTGACTGGGATAGACAAGGCAGATAATAGGAAGGAAGTATTCTTCTACACCCACTCATCTTGCCCACATTCCTCGTCTTCTTTCCAATATTCAGCCGAGAGACTGACGAAGTCAAAGTAATCAAAGCTTTCCATCTAATCTCAATCTCAAAATACCAAAAAACTAAAAGAAACACAGTGAAGACAAGGAGGAAGACGCTTCAACCAGGCTACAATATGTAGCTTCATCGCTACAAAAATTCTAGCACCAATTCGTCTTATACCAGAAAGCAATACCCAAAAACAAATTATAAAATCGAACCAATTGCTAAACCCATAAGTAGCTGGGAGAGTTGGAGTTTTAATAAGATCAAAGCAAAATCGTGCAGTTCTGGACCTTAGATCTGCATTTAAAACTTGAGAATTAAACTTAAGACTTAAAACTCATGGTTCGAAATCAGAACTGTGGAACATTTAATATAATGTAATGTTAAAAAATAGGAATTGATTAATGTATAATATGATTAAATGTCTAGTATCCGGAATACACAAGTCTGGATTACGGGCCTTACGAGCTTACGGCTTAATAATTCAGCACTATCAGCATCAGCCTAGATTTCCAACCGTGTATATCTCTGTCTGTTTGCTAACAACTTAAAAACCCACTTTATAAGTACAAATTAGTGCTATTCTCATGGGCAAAAGGCTAAGAATAAAAGCTTTAAACATATTTACGTTATTCTGCAACAAGCACAAGTTGTAACCAGTTCAGCTTATACATAATATCAGTGCTTGGTACTGATTCTTGTGCCAGCTAGTATCAAATATTCACTTCATAATCTTCTATTTCCAAATCAAAATGAGCCAAGAATGCATGAGCCGAAAGCCGAGCACGCCACGTGCGGGCTGGCATACTACAGAAACCTTCGGTACTTTACTTATTAACACTTACCTATTCTATTTTTAAACGTCCAGATCTGCAAATATGAACCTATTATAAGCTGCATATTTCCATCCATACATAATATCAATCCGACAGGAGGGTGTGTACAAAATAAATAGTCTACCCAATCATTTAAGATAATGATTCAAACGAAGGAATGCCACAGCCGCCAAACTACGGCCGAAAGAGTAAATTATTATTAATTACCCTGCCGGCTGGTTATGTCATCCTTTATCTCCCTCTCCAAATAATGCACTACATCATAACCTATCCAAAATAGTCTCAACTTTTTTTTGCATTTCTCAGCAGAAGATAAAAGTTCAAGAGCAGACGTTCATATTGAAAGAATCATATGCCTCCGCATTGCAAATGCACGGCGTAATGCATACATAAATACATTGATACAAAAATCTCACAACTGAAGCTCGATGTGTCACCCTGTGCAGTGCTTGTATTAGCAAAGGGTTTGAGTAAGAAGCTCAAGTACTGAAGGAAAGAATAACAACTTACAACCCGGGGATGGGGCCTGTTTCCTCGTGCAGCGGTAGGGTTGGTAGGTTCCGGGCTCAACTTTTCCATACATTGAACGATCCATAACTTATGAGTAAGTGCCTTTCGGAATTTATCACTTGTGTATTCACTCAAAAGGCTTCACTTGGATGATGGTTTTAAAATAACTACAGTAGTCGTGGATAACCAGTCATTTGAACATGGACTTGAGTTTTAGGTTTTGCGGAAATTCGGTTCCGAAGTTGAAATTGTGCTGTTCAGATGTTCAGAATCAGATATGAACTTTAGAGCAACAGAATTGACAGCTTCCTTATAAAATTCGACCTGTACGATTGGCAAGCTTTCACCTTTTACAAATACGTAAATAAAACCGGCGTGAAGTCTGAACTTTAAACTACGATTAAACTTTACTGCAAAACTGTAGTTGTTTCACACTAAGTTATTCCTGCTAGATAAGTTGTGATACTAAAATTAAGATATTCCCAGTTAAGAAGTTTGCAAATAGTAAAAGTAAACGAATGTGAAAGAAACAACCGTCCCAAAGCTCAAATTGGTGTATCAATACTCAATTAGATTTCCAATGACAAACGACAATACGCCTTTTAGTATTCGGAGCTCTGGTTAAAACACTAGGCCCAAGCAGCAAGCTTCCGAGATAAACTTTGTTTCTAAATGCTGAACAATTAATGAAATTATAAACACTTTTGTCGGTATTATATTTACTAAATTGTAAAGACTGTCTGATCCGAACCGAATGAAAGCTCTCCCGTCTAAATATGCACACCGAAATAATTTCCCGGTTCTATTTTCTCTTGAAGACGTGCGGAGATTTGGCATGAGGACTTGTCTCCTCCACGCTTTTTATACAACCACAAGAAAAGACACAGAAGCTGGGAAATGAAGAACACGAGTTCCAAAGCCTGTGTCCCAGCAGACAGAAGCGTAGAAAAAGATGCACAGGCGTTTACACAGAAAATGTATCTTCACTTCACCGCTTCTCCACCATTCAGATTTCGGAATGACGGTTTTTTGGGGGTTCGAACCGGGAAATGAAAACACACGCTAGTCTTCACTATGGACAAGAAACCCGAGTCAGCACCTAAACTTGTCATTTATCATTCTCAACTTCCGGATTATTTGATAAACGCGATTTGAAATAAATATTTTGATAAACCTGGCTCATATTCCATCTTGCATTTAGACTGTCAGTTCATGCAAGAGCTTTTGGGCTTTAAGAAACTACAGATTTTCAAAGGAGCCACGCAATATTTAAACTCTGGCTAATTCAAGAATAGAATCTAACAATAACTAAAAATCGAATCGAAAATCGAAATGGAAATTTTATAATCTAGATCACAATCGGAGAATTGTTGTGTGCACCGAGAATGATGACCTCAAACTTTTCACTCAAACACAAACAAATTCACACACAATATGGAGTTAAACCAAGATTGATTCGAGTAAACAAGCTTTAAATCTCAATCTGTAACTTTATAGGCCGACCTACGGCGTTGAGCAGGAAGCTCTTAGATTAAGAAACTAGCTCGGTTTTCTGCTAAGACTTTCGAGTTTTCTTTGAACACGTCAAATAATCTCACGTCTCACCCACGCTACACTACTACTTGCCACTTGCTGTTACCAATCCGCTTTTTCTTCTAAAAAAAATCTGTAGCCTTAGTTTTAGTTGAACTAACCAAATGCAAACCCAAATATAAGAAATAACCTATATACCCACTGTGTTATCGTACATTTTATTCTCACCCCTTTCCTTTCCTTCACACAATTTCCACTCTGTCATCAGATCCTTTAAAATACACTCATCTTAACGCCATAACTTCTCATTAGCATTCCATGAAAAAAAAAATTAAACAACCCTAACATCCTACATACAAGAACATACATGAAGGATGGTTTAAAACAGAAAACTTCATTCAAAGGCACATGCGGCTCAAAAACAAAAACTGAACATGAGCAACATCAACGGGAAAACACGAAAAAAGGCTTACAACTTTTAGACATTCGTTTCGGCAAATCAAACTAATCCGGAAATGAGTCAGACATAAGGATTAAAATTGTACGAACAAACCACTAACCACCCATCGAAAATTATTATGAACGAATGAAAATTGAAGGATTATTAAGTCAACAAAATGCTAAGAATAATATTTGTTTGCGAAAATACAACATTGCACGTAACTAGAAAAGTCGAGAGTAGCTTAATTTTTTATTTGTTAAAAAAAAATATACTGATAGATATGCGCCACATTAACATGTAGTTTACTTTAGCTGAAAAAATCAAGGTTAGCTGTTAGCTACTTAACGATTTTCATTCATATCCGTTTGGAAGACTTTCCACAAATACTTCGGCGACGATTATTTAAAATGCAAGTAAATCGCTGGGACAAACTCATAAAACTCAAAATTAGCTTAACTTACGATTGGCCGCCCTGAAGAAGAAACCAATCCCCTCAATACTCTCAGAAACATAGCATTACTAGAGGCCAAGCAGTGTAATTTTTGAATTTGAATAACCTTATTTGGCATTGAGACATCCTGTGTGTGCTACCAATTCCGATACCTGATATTATTCATTCTTATCTGAATTATGCTACCAGCTACCACTCACTACTTAGGCAAATACATAAATCCTACGATTAACAAGACGCTCTAATCTTCTTGCCTGACACTTATGTGGGGACGACTCGAAAAATAGTCAAAGCGTCGAGGGAATTCAAAAAAGTTTTTTGCTCAAGCTAAATAGACGATGTACAGATGCAATGCATTACAAAAAAATTAAATTGATAATCAAAGCCAAAATATTCAAAGAACCTTAAGTTCAAGTCGAAAGGTATGCATAATTACTCTAGGAAGATGTAGTACGCGAAACAGGTGCTGGCGTTTATTACGAAATAAATTACTGCTCTGCCTCTGTACGTACTCAAAGGGTTGTGACAGCGGATTTACCCAAGCCGTTTCTACGAAAGCTTGCCCTCTAGGCTGCTTGGCGCTTCAACATCCAAATTTAAATCATAGAGGAATATGAATTATCAACATTCTTAGCGTTTATTGATATCGAATGTGAGCAAAAGCATCGAAACATCTCATCTTAACGCTCACGAACGTTCAAAGTAACGCAAACCTTCAAAGAACCGAGCATTAATTCAGCATCTTTCATTGTGGAAGATTTAAGACACAGTGGCCTAGTTGGCCTGTCGCTTAGAACCGGTCCTGATTGGGACTATTTGATTTTGAGCGGTGCTGGGAAGAGCTACATAGATAAGATAGGCCCATTCCTCTTTTGTGTTTCAAAACCTTCTTAAAGTGGTTATTCCTGTAGCACTTGAGATGAGACTTTTTTTTGAGCCTCTTGGCTGCTCGAATGACATTACATCTCATTTTTCAAATTACGACTCTTTCACACACATGTATCAAGACATGGACCATGAAATCCTTCATCGCGAATATAAGACGAAACTAATTTTAGTTTAAATGGTGGGATTTCAAAGGAGCGAAGTGTGCGGTCTTGGCTGGTACTCCTCAGTCAGGATTAGTCTTCTACATAGTCTCAAATATGTGCAATTAATTCATGAACCTTGCAGGGTGTACGCAGGATAATATTCTAAATAAACAGCATAAATAAAATCGGTACTGGTATTTATTCTGACTGTTGACATAGCCATAGCCGCAGCCACACCTATCGAAAACTCAACCAGGAATATTTTACGCATTCTTATTATGTGGGTTATTTTATTATGGGACGGATTCTGCTAATGACCACTTTATTTCCAGATGTAACTTAATGTGATAGACGGAAGAACAAGGGAAGCAATTCTCCAAATTCGGCATTACTCTGAGTTGTACTATATACAAAAAACAAAAACCGAAATGCACAATCCGCTTGAAACTTTAAAAGCAATAATTATTCAAAATGTCATCGAGTAAGCTCAGATCTGAGTTTGGTAGCATATGAATTACGCTTTTTAGCTAGACAATGATAACCTTAATATGTACTACGATTTTCGCTATAGCTTGAGACTTGAGGACAAATTGGGAATGACCGGTGGACCAAATGGAGTAGGCAGAGCTTCAATCTTCAATGATTGATAAGTTAGTCGAAAGCAAAAAACTATTCTGAATTGTGAGTTCCAAATCAATATGGAGCATCAATTTACAATATAGGATAATCGGTGTGAATATCGAATACAGTAGGTAACAAAAACGGACATGCTAAGATGAATATAGATATATATAGGAATACAGAATATACACTTAAATTGAATAATGAATAAAGCATAAAAGTAACAATTTGTTATTACTCACTCAAATCGTCCATGATCGTCCTTGAAGCTGATTGTCAAGTCGTAATGTGCAATGAAGGTCACGGAACGGAAGGAGGCACAAGTCCACAAACGTCCAACTGATGGCTGAGTCTGTGTAAGACAGGCGGCAAGAGGAACAATACTGGTTTTAGACAGTAATTCAATTACAATCCAAGGCGGAGATGGAAACTGAAATTAGGAATTATCAAAATTCCACAGCCACGACGAATGGAATTTGAAAAATCTGAAACTGTAACGATGGAATGATATGATGTAAGTATTCAACTGTCAAGGTTTTCACAGATTCGAATTTGAGGGCTTGAAAGGAAAAGGAGTGCTCTATTGGGCTGAGAATTCTATTCTCAATTTCTCAAACTTTGGGTTTGAATGCTGAAGAGTGCGAGAGGACGAGGTGTATGTACATAGTTGTGCTCAAGGCTTCTTTCGTAGACGTGACATAAAAGGACGTCAAGTAGCCAAAAGCCAAAGTAGCTCGTATTTGTAATTTGTAGCTTTTAATGTCGCTGACGATGATGCCACTTTCCCTTTCACTAGTAAAGTAACGATAATTCACGTACATATCCTACCTAGGCCTAGTCATAGGGCGAGGAGACGCAAGGGTTAAATTATGCATGCGGATTTCCCTACGAATAACCCATACTTGGAATAGCTTATCGGGAATTATGTGAGGAACTGAACATAATAGCAAACCAAGTAAATAGAAATATCATATCAAATGCCAATAGTAGCTCAACATAAGTTCAGAGCATACATATACATAAGTGACGACAAGCTTTGCAGTATTTATTGGGACTTTTCAAAGCGTTTAGGATGTGGAATCTTGAATTACTTCAAACTTATTATGCTCGCTGTTTCAAAGAATCCATAATAAGTATTTTGAGAAAATTCAAAATACTATACGGACAAAATGCTGAAAAATATCCTACATGCATTGCAGCTTATAAGATAAATTGGAAATTATTAGTTTGCCTGTCTTGCTTTTGTGTACCGTTCTATGTAGTTATACACTTTATTCATTCCGTCAAACCTTGTATGTAGAACAATTTAATCTCAAAAGTAATATTTGATAGTGTTCTTTCTTAACAAAATAGCAAGAAACCTACATAGAATTCACTAGGCTTGCACTTCGTAAAAATTGTCAACCAGAAATACATATATTTATGTGTGTGTCCGTCCTTATCCGTTTCTTTTTAATAATTACCTGATGCACTACAATTAATTTACCGGATTCGTTCCAGTAAGTTTGGAAGCTATTTGATATTGGTAGCGCGTCATAACCGCGAAAACAATATCCGAGAACACATAATTGAGAAGCAATAACCGAGAAGCTACAATAACCTCGAACACAATAGCCTCGCATAAATATATATATATAAGGGAATATAAATATTCCCTGCAATAACCGCGAATGTGCCTAAATACTAGCTGTAAAGCCTATTTCAATTATCTTTACTATCTAACCTAGAAACTCTAAAAGCGAATAAATTCTTACAGTTTGCCCTTGAAATTACATATACATTACATACGCTCTGAAAGTAAAATGTTTCTGTAAGTCGCCAGCTATTTATTTGCATAAATATTTAATGTGGCAAGAAGTTACGGAGATATTTACCCAAGTGCTTATAACTTTAGAACGTATGTACAAAATAATTAAGGATATTAAACGACTGATTGGTATTGAAAGTTTTCAGTCTCGGATCCCATCCCATATCGTACACCAAAAGTTAAATTCTGCAGTTAGGCTGTGTTTAAGTGATTTTCCGGAGTCATATCATAAATAAAATTTAAATCGAAATCTACCTCGGAAACTGTAAACTGTTTCTGTTTCTGGGTTAATCTTGTAGTAAACATACTCGTAGAGTACTTATACATCTTTCCAACGGCTAGTAGGATGGGGATGTAATAATACTCTAAAGGGTGAATTGGTAAATAAGTATGAATGCATTTAATTTTCAGAGAATTCTAGTAAGTACATAACTACCGTCAATCCATCAATAAACTTGTGTACGATAGTAGGTACATATTCCAGTAGTTCTATAATAATTATTTTGTATTCATATCTGTACATGTTGTATACTTTCTCCCAAATCAGAAGTCAAAAGTTACTAATAAAAGCTGCATCCCAGTCTCAACCTCAACTCAACTCTAAGATCATGTTTTAGGTACGGTCTACATATATTTTTATTTTTAGAATTTCGTTGTATTTATTTTGTTTTTATTAAAAGGGTTAAATATTCACGGGCATACTCTCGGTTTCAACGGTTTTGAATTAGTCAGCATACTAGAAGGGTTTGAACATTTGATATTGAAAATTAGTGATCTTTAAGATCGCGATTTTTTACTTTTGACGTATCTTTTTGGAATAGCCAACTGATCTCTGATCCGATCTGGGATTTTGAGACCTCATTCATTACTAATTAAATCAAAAGATCACAAGCAACAGGCTTACAGAAAAGGCACTTCGCGAAGGTGTTACAATTAGCCGTAGTCCGTTCCGTTGTGCAACGCGTGTCCTTATCTTACTTTCGTACATATAAATACGTCATTTTACTGTACTAAGCATACAAATACCATTCTACACATGTACAAGCTCTTTTCGGAGTAAAGTAACAGTTCACTAGTAAGAATGGAATTTTGATCCGGATCTTCATCTTCATCTCGATTTGATATTGAAACCTCTAATTCTGGTTATTAAAATCAATTATTTTTAAGATCACTTCTTTGTATCTTGACAACCTGTGTCAATAGGATAATTGAAAAGGATCGTTTGCTTACTGCTACATGGACTCAGGTTAATTTAAGCTATTTATTGCGCCTTACAACGCGTAGAAATATATCTTGCAGACTCAACTGATATGAATAGTGTTGATGTTGGCAATTCGTGTTATTAATCATGTGAGAAGTTCGTATAATAGTTGACCTAGAAAGTTGCTGCTGAATTGGCTGCGGGGCTTACTGGACACACACACGTCACACTTCTACGAGCATAAATCCTAACTTTCTCCTCATACAATATTAAAAAAGTATATAGGTAGGTAGAGATAATCGAATATGAAAATGTGATTCATGAAGTTGTAGCGTATATTAAGTAAATATTTTAGAAATAATAATGAAACTTCACAAATAATCGCAATCCAAAGGAAGTTGTACCTCAGCATATCCTCTTCCTTGTCTTCTGAGAAATTACAAGCGTAGTTACTAAAATTCATGACTCAGACAAGTTTATGACCTAGTAAAATGAACTTGAACTCAATTACGTACTCACATTAACACAAATTAAGCGCATTTAAATGGTGCGAAGCTGCTGAGGTTTAATTCCTAAATTCCACGTAAGTATATGCACTAAATGAAGATATACCTGTACTTACTGTACTCTTAATTGGGTTAACATTCCACTACTAGTACGAAGGATGCATATGCGAAAAAAATTTGATTTGCGTCTGACATAATCCAACATTGCTGTAAAGTTTATTTATATATCGTGATACATATTACGTCATTCTCATAGCTGGTACATAAATAAATTCGACTAACATATCTAATGTACAGAATATTAGTAAATAAGGTGGAACAATGGTAAAAATGAGACACAAAAGTAGAGCATTATTAACAGACGAGTGACGAATTTTTACAAAAAAAATGTAAACAGAATTGAAGTGCCTCATGGACTTCAACAAAATATTCTTTACTAACATTCAAAATCCCCTCACCAATGACTAAAATTAAATTCTGTTTTCGTAACCTTCGATGTACTCCGACTCACAGAAGCAGGGCCTGCCTCTTCCTCAGTAGGATTTGCCCATCTGCAAACAATTAAACAAACAATTAGGAACTCAATAAAGTACAACAAATACCAACCTATCAAAAACTGTTAAGTATACTAATTGACAACTCATGCACGACAGTTCCTGTAGCTGGATTTACAGCAACGATTTCTTCGGACACAATAACATTAAACATCTTTGAACAAATCAGATCAGAAGATATTTTGCAAAATATCTGAACTGTTATAAATATGAATAATACTTAACAACTGTTGTTCAAATCAGATGCTCGCAGCGGTGCATTTATATTTTAAAAACACAAAGAACATAATGGATAATAAATATAAATAATAACTGCTTTCGGAAATTATGAAATTGAGTACTTTAGGGCTGACTAAAAAAACTTACTTTCGTTTGGCTAGGTACTTGCCGATCCCGGAGGATTTAACGGTTTTGTACTCCACCTGTTTCGGTTTAGCAGCTCTCGCCTTCTCTTCCTGTTCCTCCATGGTCTCCAGGGCGAGTTGCCTTTCTTGACGAATGGCTTCATCCACTTCCGTATATGGATTAGAAAATACTTCAGCACGAATAATTAGAATGTCTTCCACGGGCCTGTCCTTATTGTCAACTTCAATTTTCTCCATAGCAGACATCGTGTCCAGTCCACCCACCACGTGGCCAAACACAGTGTGCTTGCCGTCCAAATATTTGCAGGAACGGTATGTAATAAAACTACAGAACAACAGCAATAGAATAGTAAGCAAAAGAACAGGAATTCAAGTTAGTAAAATATCGTTGTATGAAAGTTACCAAGCGTTTATTATTTCTTATTAAGAACAGAGTACATACTGCATAACGAGCTTAAGTAACACGCTTTTACCAAAAATAATGCGTAAATGTAGATTGTACACACTGCTTCTGCTCGGCCAACGGTAATAATTTCAATTGAAATGATGCCTTGGAAGGAAAAATATTTGCTGATAATTATTAATAGATGCGAATTGGGCATCAATAACGATAATGCACATCTAATCATTTTCTGCAAGTCGGTGTCCGCACCAATCAGAGGCTATGGCGAGGTTCTGCTACATAAGGAAACACATAATTACTTACAATTGGGAATTGTTTGTTCCTGGTCCTGTATTTGCCATGGACAAGATGCCTCGTCCTGTATGAGTTAACGTAGGGCGACATTCGTCGTCAAACGGCTTGTTCCAAGCGCTCCTTCCGCCAGTTCCAGTTCCTGTTGGATCACCACCTTGTATCTAAAGGGGAATTGAAAGCCTTAATAATCTCCAAACAATTTGTATCTCTATTAAATCAGATTTAATATTTACTTACCATGAAATGTTTGATAGACCGATGGAATCTAGTTCCATTGTAATAACCTTCTTCGCAGAGTAAAATAAAATTCTCACATGTCTTTGGCGTGAGATCGCAGTAAAGTTCCAGGTTTAGGACTCCACAAGAAGTTGTCATTCGAACGTAAGCTGGTTAAAAATTCAAAATTCAACAATAATCATACAAAGAAGGTAAATATCTAAGGTTTTACATAAGTACATTAATTTGATGGCTAAATCATGACTTGTTAAAACTAACCTTTCTTCTTAATTCGCTCATATCGAACCTGGTCTTCATTTCGAATAGCGGCTTCGTGTACAGTTTTAATATTCATCGAAGTTGAGGTAAAACTGGCGGCAACTTCACCAGTAGAATAATGTGCCTAGTAGCAGGAAGAATTTAAGATTAAAGATTTTATACTCTAGCTTCAACAATCATTTATACTAATCTCCACTTACAGCATTGACGACGTCAGCTTTTGATTTAACGACTACGACATTTTTAACTTCCTTGTACTCTCGATTAAGAGTGTCAAGAACATCTTTCGTTTCAATTGCAAAACTCTTGATTCTTGCCATAGGGTCCGTCTTAGCTCGTTCCACCTCTGCAGAATGTAAACTTAGCATATTAGGTCATGTTTATATATGTAACAAAACAAGTTAGTTGAGATTGTTAGAACAAACCTTCGTTCTTAATCTTCATTTTGTGTTTCAAGTGATGGAAGGTTTCCAAGTTAAACTTTTGTAAATTACTTGGGTCCTGTACAGTTAGCAGATCCGTTCTGGCAAAAGGCTCATCTGTCAATAATTCCTTCCAATTCTTGGCCTTGATATTCAATTCCTCAATTGCCTGCAAACGGAATTTAAATACAAATAATTCAACGGAATATAACCAGAGCAAATTCTAAATAGTATAACATCGAGACGTCGTATATGAATATGGGCAATATTTATTCATTTAATGAGAGTAAACAATAAATGGAATAAACTATAAGTTCATTCAGCTGTTTTCATGTATCCGGTAAGTCAGAAACCTACCTCGAAAGAGAAAACATTTCCGGTCGTCTTCACTGCCACAATGTGTGAGTTTTCGGTGAATACCTTGAACATGACTGGACAGTGGTAGTGTCCATCACTGTTCTTGTGAAATATGAGTTTGGTTAACGTCTTAACGTCCAGTTTCTCCCCCGTGATCGGATTGCATTTGTACTTATTGTAGAAAGGATGGAAGGTGAGGAGGTCAAAGATATTCCCATGCTTGTCTGCATAGGGATTTTCGAAGGGCTGGAGTGAGAGAGCACAGTGGTCAAATGGAAGTCGTCGAAATTCCGCCTTTCCATTTCCATTCTGATTCTTTCGTGCCTGCTTCCCACCGTACAATGTTGACCACTCCGTGGTGGTCAAGTACCTAGAAAACAAGGAATAAGTTCGTTAAAGAAAGTGTGCTGAATTATCCAAGACATACAGAACCACAAGACGAAGCAAATGTCCGACCTCAATTGATGGTGCTCTATTTTACAGTACTCAAGTAGCGGGAACGGGGTTTAAATGTGAATGTGAAATGACATAAAACACTTAAGGTCAAAAGTATTACATTTATACGTTCAACAACGTTAGGATAGTTGTGAAAAATGTAAAAAATTGATAGATGATCCGACCTTTATTTCATATTGTCAAATGTTGACTAGCAACTAGTTATAGTTAAATTTTTACTTACATTTTGTCTTTCTGGTGCTGTTTCTTCCCCATTTTGGAGTTCTGCTAACAGCCAATTCACTTTATATTCAAACGTGTAATCGAATCCTACGCAGTTTACGCAGAACTGCTGGGCGAGGTGACCCCGCTGAAGATTTCACCTTTCCTGCTTTTAACTTCAACTATTTAACTTGGCTTTTGCTTCTGTTCTGTTCGTATTCAGTTGTCAGTATTTTTTTGTTTTCCTTTTTTGTATTTTCAAAATAAGATCAAACTGCAAACTGATTGCAAACTCTGTACATTCAAAGTTTGGCGGCAAATGGTGCGGACAGGTGTTGACATCCTGTGGACAATGTGGAACTCAACTAAAATTTGGGGAAATTCGAAATGCTTTTTCTACACGTGAATGTTGAATGTGGGACTTGCCCATCATCCTTGTCACTTGATCATCTGTTGTCTGTTGTGTAGGTCATCGTTTGGTTGTCAGTGTTGCTGGTTGTTTGTGGTTTGTACTTGGACTCCCGTCACCTGTCACCTGTCGGAATTTCGGTAATCTGTCCTCCTTGTTCTGGTTTCCTTCTTGATTCCTTAGTTGTGATTTGACACTTAGCTTCACATGCAAATTAGGTTGAAGGTGGTTGACCTGATTGGGACTTTGGACTCAGGTTTATATACATATTCTGTATTCCGGTGTCGTCTTTCCAGGAAGTCAGCACATCGCAAGAATGTTTCAGCCTCGTCCCTGTGGGTGTAAGGGCATCCGAACCTGCCTCCTATGTGAAGCCGAGCTAGGAGTGGACAAAAATCAGCTCAAGAGCGAAGGTCCGATTAGTAATGTAAGTGTCCAGCACCAGCGTCCTGCAGCTGTGATATATGAAACATACCATAGTCATTGTCCTATTGCATTTAGACATTAGATGCGTGATATAACCTGTTATTGGCTGTGGATGTACTTCCCATCAATGTTGTGAATACGGAAAGTATGCGACCTCGAAACGGGACTGTCAACCCCGTAGCCTCACTGACTGTCTACGTGCAACTTGTTGCATGAGGCCTCGGACTTGAAAGTTGGGTGTTGACGTCGTGGACTTTCCATTCACACAATATACAATTTGAATTTTTGCATTTAGCTCGGCGTTTACCACTATACTAGGATTACATTTAGATCCTTACCATTAAATATAAGCTATAACATAATAAAAATAATTGGCATCTTTTGTCTTTGTTTTTGAGCTCACTGTTGAGCTTAACAATATATAGGCCGCTATTTTAACTGTATAATAGGAAATAGAGCTGTTGGCTTGTCTCTTATTTTTAATTTACATTACATTCAATTATTGAATTAAGAGGGATTGTGATGAAGCGGATATCCCGCTGTCAGGGCGAGATGGTAAACATTTTATATGGCTCAATGTTAATCTCTTAACCCAGCTGAAGCCCTTGTCTTTGAAGGAATCCCATTAAGCGGGACAGCTTATTCATGTCCTAATTCATCCCTCTTATTTGAATATAACTGACTGTACTACATATTCATACAGCATTGTTGAAAGTTGAGTATTGGGCTTGGGCTGGCGATATATTTGGCAGTTCCAGACTTTTAAATGAGATGGGCAAGATTTGAACATGTGCTTTTACGTATGCATTAACTTACGTAACAGTTCATCTCAAATTAATAGGCACTTCTTATTTATATGTACACGATTTTTGTCGCATCACCAATCAGCTCAACGCATATTGTTTTTCATAGTCCAGTCCGAAGCTCCGCTGGATGGATCTGTTGAAGTTTTTTGGAGTGCTTTAATTTCGGACATCAGAGCACATGTCGTGTGTCGTGTGATATGTCATTTAAAATGTTGATATTTTGTAGCTGTTTTCAAAGTACCTCCACAGGTTTTGAAACCCAATGACCGATTCTCGCCTAAGGCTTAACTAAACCTAACCTGAAATATTCTAATCTTACATCGTAGGGCAAAGTGTTTGAGTATTGCTACCTCTGTAACAAAGCCTGGGAAGGTTCCGACGTAGTTAAAGATCATCCGGATCATTCTGGGGCGTCGTATGAATTTCCAGGAGTTCTTTTGATTGTAAGTAACCTTATTTTGCTCAATGATATGCCATTTGCTCCAAATCTCTATCTAATTCTGTGAGGGTTCACTTCATGTTCAGTGCCATGCTAGCGTTTGTTAATAATTTGATGGTTAAAATTGATCAATTTTTGCCCATAGCCTCTCTTTGTATCTGAAGTTGAAGAGGAAAAGTTGGTTAAAGGATGTGATTCCATCCCGTGGGACTTGTCTCAAAGCGGGAGACGAAAACAGGTACATTTTATTAATATTAAAAGGAATAAAAACACTTTGAAGCTAAACATGCATAAGGAATTGACCTGATGCCAACTTATATTTCTCTTTAGAATTTTGGGCCCAAGACTAATTTCAAGAAGCAAAAGATCAATGGGGATTCGTTTAACGGGTTTCCCTTATTCACCAGAGATGCTCAGGCGAAGATGAAAGAAGTTGATTTTCTCAAGGACTTTCAAACCATCGAGCAGTGTGCAATTGAGTACAGGGCGGAAACCGGTGCTTCAATCGATCCACACATTGACGATTGCTGGGTGTGGGGTGAACGAGTTATCTCCCTCAGCCTCCTGTCTGATTCAGTTTTGACAATGAATAAGTTCTCAATGGATCCATCGAAATACAACTTGAAAGAATTTAATCGAAGCAGCTCAACGATTTCTTCATCTGTGGATGGAGCCGGTGAAATTTTTAGTAATGACCACCTGAGGACGTGTCCAGTAATTCGCATTCCAATGCCGCAGCGTTCACTATTGGTTCTCTATGGACCGGCTCGCTACGAATGGGAGCACAGCATCTTGAGGAGTGACATCAACGATCGCCGTATTTGTATGGCCTACAGAGAATTCACAACCCTGTATTTGAAGGGTGGAAAGTACTATTCAAATATTGGGGAAGAAATCCTTTGTAAAGCCGATTGCTTTGGGATCCATTCACAGCCCATTACGTTGAGTGGTTTGGCTAATAATGGAATGAATGGTGTTGAGGAGACAACTTCGAGTGGGACAAGAAATGACTTGTAAGTTAATGTTTTATGGTTTCGGTGGTGTGGTTTTATATTTCTTCTTAATTCTTTAATCAATCAATCAAATCAAAGCAAGCTACTATAATATAAAATATAATATTACTCCTACTACATATACCTCGCTATCCTGTTTCAAATTGTTACATACTTTTGATACGAGCAGCAGGATATATTTGTAATCGTGAACGTAGTCTATGATTAAGTTCCATCTCTTGAAAAATAAACCCATTGTGCTATAGACTACAGAACTAAAGAGGTTTGTTCTATGTCCTTCATTCTCATTCCATTCTGTTTTTCTTGATTTCTATTTCGCATCCGCCTGCATATCATTTCTATACTGAATAATAACAGTTATAATATTACAGCTTATAAATATATTAAAATAATTTTAAATGACATTAATTATGAATTGGCAGCTTGAATATAGAATAACAGTTCAGGAAAGGAACCATCATCCTAGTACCTAGGTAAATGTAGGCAAAAAGCCCAATACCACGGATTTTGAGATTTGGTGAATTGACGATCATCGTAAATCGTAAAGCCCATAAAATGCCTATCTTCGGGGCCTACTAGGGCCTACTAGTCATTACAGCTAGGGCCTACTAGGTCATTGCATAGGTCAAGTGGCGAGAGGAAGAACAAAGAAGGACTTGTACAAAGAAATTGTCCATTCCGCAATCCGCTCTCCGATCCGAAAGTGCGTATGCCACATAACCAGTTCTGCGCCATTATAATTGATACGACTCATACTTATTCAAATACGGTATGTCGAGCTGAGACAATATCAATAATTCAGCTGATTCGTGCACGTGGTTCTCATAAATTTGGCGCCTTTAAATTGGAGGGATTGTAGGGAAGACCGAGGAAAGCCACATTGGGAGGTGGCTGAGTGTCTGTCCGTGGTTCGGTTCGGTTCCTGTGGTAAACACGAGAGACAAAACGTACGTGGTCTGTCCGTGGGTGGGCAAGCAGTAGTGGTGGCGTCGTGGGAAGTTGGGACCGGCCTCATGGTAATTTCTTTCTCTAGACCGACCGCGACCGGCGGCTGCCACAGCATAGCAGTAGTAGTCTTGTCGGTCGACAACGTGTCCGTTCTGTTCCAGTGTCCCAGCTTTCAGTTGTCGGTGCCGGGCGTCGGCCTTCGGTCAGAGGGCTGAGGGTCGGGTCGGCATTCATTTTTGTGTTGAAGAAGGATCAGATGATTATTATAGTCTGGCTGGATTGGAAGATCATCTTGACTATGAGATGAGGAAGATCAATGGTAGATCATCGTCTCTGGTTAGAGTGCTGGAGAGGTAAAGTTAATCATTCATTCATCATCAGCATCAGTAACTCTGCTATGTATTTTCATTGTGCATGTGACATGTCACGGTCAACAACGGGTCGGTTGTACTCAACGAAACAGCGCGGAACAGCATTTATTTGTATCAATTGAGCCGAACACGTGTTTTAATTTGATGTTTTGGAATTTGGAATGTTCTAAAATATTACATATTCAATTAACACTTATGTTAGTGCCAATTTTATATGTATAAATTTTTAGGCCAATAGAAATGGAACAATACTGACAGTTGTCTGGCAGTGCTTTTGCACTAATTTTTAATCTTCATTCGTAGAACGCACACATTCCCATGTGGCAGTCATTATTTGTTAGTGGTGGCCGTGTGGGTTGTTTGTCTGTGTCAGCACAGTAGTAGTGTATAGTGGGTAAGCAAAAGCCAGGCCAAGAAGCCAGCAGATGTATATTGTGATGTATTAAACTTGAGGAAGAAGAGTCTGAATGTTCGTGTACTTATTAGTTAATCTTGTTTCACTGTCAGTATGGTTAGATTGGAGAGAATTATTCTGTACGAGCGTGTCAACCGATCTAACGATTCGGTGGGAACGGATGAGGTCACATTTCAAAGTGTTATCCATTGACCCCACCACCCCGAGTAAAGTTGTGGGTTAGTCTAACGTTTCCCTTAACCCCCCGATCAAACTAAATGTCAAAAGGCTGGAATACACCGATCTGTGTTACACCCGCAGGTACACGCACACAGACTAGTAATTAAAACTAAAGGGTCAACTTTTCACCTTTGTTTGGTTCCTTAGTGAGGTCAAGATTTTAATTTACCCGGTGTGAGCTTCCAATTTGTTGGATGAAATTGGTGTAATAACGCCGTAGGGGACTACGTCCCTACGTTACGACTCAGTGCTCACTTGGCTTTCAACAAACGGATATCTACTGATTTCATAAGATCACAAGTGAAACTAATTGTATGCTGTTTTCGTTATGATTTACAGAAATTATTAATTCCGCCCTGCTACTGAGCTGTGGGGGAGGGGGAGGAAGATGAGTTGCTATTCATGATGAAAATACTCCAATGGTTCGAGAACAGCTTAGTAAGGCGTAGTTGAATTGAAATTGCAACGTTAAGCAAACTGGTAATTTTGAATTTCGTTATTGAGTTTATTTTATTACTTACTATTTTCATGCATCATGCATAATGTTACTGAATGATAATAATATAATACATAATTGAAATTATGCATTATACAATGAGCTAGATCAAGCTAAGCTAATATGTACATTTCGTTCTCTGGTCTGTAGGGTTTTGAGTCGAAAGTCCAAAAAATGAACTATGCAAGATTAATCCGGACAATAGTGTTTGGATAATTGACGTCTAGAGTTTATAAACCAACTTCGTCCCGAAGATAAATTCAAAGAAGAATGGACATGCTGCTTTTTTCCTGATCCTCACAAAGACCATGTCGTCTGTGTATGAATTTAAAATTTTAATATGATTTACTAAGTTTGTGGGACTCACTAACCTAACTAAACTTAATACTGGTAAATAAAGACTGCCCGTTAGGGTGTTTGCAACAGTATGGAATGGTTCTTGATTTCGTGTCCATTTGCATAAGTTCTATCGTTTATTTTGGTCAAATATCACTAATACCTATGTTCTATAATGTTCATTTCCACCGTACTAGGACAATGTCATTTTCCGTAATGGAGTGTTCAGTAGAGAATTAGGTAGGATTTTCAAAATTAACACTATGTACTTAAAGATAACTAATATTACCTAATAAAACTTACACAAAACCGTACGTGCATCGATTATAAGAACCTAATAATATTGAGTGTTGAGTGGACTCAATTGGTATAAATCAATATCTACATGTGTTACATTAATGTGATGGAATGGACCTATCGTCAATCAGCTGATTTGACAGTACGGGAAACTAACCAAATAATTGATTATCGTTGACCATAGCAAGAATATTGATTTCTATTTAGTTTGTTTCATTCGATATTATACATATAACTCTGTTCCTGAATTAATTGCGAGTTTAGTTGTGGTTGCACATAAGGATGTATGGATTTGGTTCACTTTTTAACATTATCCCGGGAGCGAGCGTTATGAATTGTTCGCCCGTGTTAGCATTAGAATTACTGTCGGATTTCAGTTTTATTACTACTAGATATGGACATTTTTTGGTTTCCTGTCTGTTATCCGCGTCTCGGAGTTTGGGTTGAAAATATATCAATTTCCGCAACTCAATCCAGCGGATGCTATTGAGGTCTGTGTATGGTATTTCTAGGATATTTTTAGATCAGTCAGCCAAAATTGATAAAATATAATTTCTATAAAGGTGGGCAGTGAGAGCTTTGCGTTTTGAAGTTAGGCTACAGTCCAGCTTTGATATTGTTGGATTAAATAATATTCCGAGTCAACCCACAAAAAAACCATTTCAACAATAATTGCGATTTAACATTTTACGACTGAAATTAAAACAACACTGGTAAAAAACTGAATTTTGAAATGTTTCTTTGTTAGACTAACTGATAAAAATTCCATACTTATTTTGAACACATCATTGATAACGTTAACAGTAATAATTAGATTCTAAATTATATTTAGCCCTTTTAAATCATACATTTTCCACGTTAATATGTAATAATGATAAAATACCGATTTCATGATTGTTCAAAATATTATTTAGGACCAAACTTCAGTAAAAGCTGAGTCGAAGGTTGAAAACAGTATTTTTTCGCGTTAAGTACTTAATTTAAATTGAATTGAATTGATTATTTAGAAACTTCCTGAACCTCAATTTTATCGTTAATTAGTACGCACAAATTGTAATGAACATATAAATTATTTTTAGAAATGAAAGGAATTGCGCTAGGTCTGGTTCTCTTCCTCGCCTTTACCAGCGTCGTTAGTGGGAACTACGGCGGCGGCGGTGGTGGTGGCGGGTACGGCCAAGAACAAGAACTGTACAAACCTCGTCCACGCCCCCAGCCACAGGTCCAGCCACCACGCTACGAAATCCAGCCCTACCCTCGCCCACCACCATCCCCACCCAAGTATGACCAGAACCAGAAGCCGGTTCCGCTCCCATATCCCCGCCCATCCCCACCAAAATACACTCAACCGCCAAGGAAGGAACTCCGCCCCGTCCCACCACCAAGAAACAACTACGGCCGTTACTAAGAAATATCACTACATATTTCTTGAAATATCCAAACTTTTGAGTTGTACTTAAATACTTATCTATTATACATATATTCAATAAACGGTTCCGCATCTGCTTTCCGAATCTCCGACTTGAAAAATATAATATTATAATAAGTATTGATTTACTAACCACAGAAAACATACTATTTAGAATTACCAACTATTGAGCTAGAATTAGTAGAGATGCACATGGCTTTACCAAATGCGTTGCGTGTCAAGTTAGTTTGGGTTAATTTACCTCATTAGGACCTAACCCAACTTGTGTACGAAGCAGTGTCCTACTCTGAGTAGCTGTCACACTTTTGTGTCAATAGCGATTTTTCGTACGTTTTTTTATTGCGAACTGAAACAACCGAACACATTCTGGGTTGCTAAATATTCGAGCTCGTTTTTTTTTATTCAACTGATTTTCGATTATTCTATTCATTAACATATTTAGCTTATTAGATGCAAAATTTGAGAATATTCTAATAACTACATCGCTCTAAAACTTTATCCGACACGACACACGCACACGACTGTCAGTAAAAACCGTATTTTGTCTGTTAGGAAGTGCTTGAACAATAATACACCTCTATTGTTATAAATATTTCAATGCAAATAATTCAAATTACAATAAGTAGAAGAAATTCATAAAATCCAAGTTGATTTCGTTGCAACTTAAAATTACAATTTGACCAGTTCCAACTTCCAACAATTCAAACTGGAACTCCGACAAAAATCGCAAGCCTTTGATTCAGTTTTCGCAGTAGTACGTAGTAACAGATTTATTAGTCCTTCACGTCGTCGGTCGGTCCGGTTTCGGCAGATATTCAAGCTTACAATATTTTGTTATTTGTCCAAGGACAGTGTTACCTATATTCAAAGTAAGCTTATAATTCAAGATGACGAGTGTACATTTACGTTGCGTTTCAGGCGAATTAGGCCGTAGCATGTCTTCGGCCCAGAACAATATGGTCCACAGCGAAAGCCCCACAACATGAGGCTCACGTAACAATAATGCTCACATAACAATTAAGGCCCACTCTAAAATAAGGAGAAGGCTTCACATGTGGTTAGGTATTGTTCGAACGATAGGAAAAGACTCAAACCCTGGTAGGTTAGGTAAGGTTAGGTTATGCTCTTGTCGAGTTTATTGGCTTCCATGTGATAACCGCCAAAACAATAACCGCCACGACAATAACCGCCAAGTCAAAAACCGCCAAAACAAAAACCG
>JAQFXY010000112.1:0-58248 GCA_034693865.1 Ceratophysella sigillata
ATCTCTATTGAACTAAGTCAAACGGGGGCAAAATTTCAGGGCTGTAAGTTGTTTTGTTATATGGTTACTAAAACGGGTACACCACTTATCAAACAACCCTCGTAGTTAGTTACATACCATGCAGAGCTAACAGGTGCCTGCTATTATGTATTCGAGTAAGAACAGTACAATATTTCAATATTCCAATGTCGTCAGTAGTTTAAAAATACACTATAAAAATGATTAACCTAAAATCTAATGCCGAGAGACCCAATCAAGGTGACTTAATGCCGTTGGGACCTAATGCTGGCTGAGTACAATAGAAAACGAACCCAATACCACCGTTGTGAACACTTAGCATTAGTTCGGAGAATCAAAAACGAGAATTCACGGTTATAAATAATGAGTTCAATAGTGGCCTATCGACGAAACTTTCCAATAAAGGGATAAATAGATAAGTACCTTCAGTAATAACAATCGAATAAGAAGGCAACTAATGCGAGGAAAACCCTGGTATCAGGGTCAGATTTAAAAATATTGGTTGGTCCACATGTTAACAGCATGAAACACTTGGATGAATTTTGCAGTACTTAAGCGAGTTTAAGGGTAGGTAACAAAGTATTGATTAGTGAGAAAACATATACCTACCTAAGTATGCCATTATGTAGATTTTGTACAAGATAAAGATATGGTAAACATGTGGAAGAAAATGAACACAGGTAAAAATGTAAATAGAGGATTACCCTACTGCTAAAAGTAAATTCAGTGGACCAGACCCACCCAATGGGATTACATCCCATACCAAGCAGAAAAAATTGGAACATCCTTGACATATCTCATCATCACTAGCCGCAGAATGCGTCAGGTTCACTTTCTTTTCTGAGCTAGCCCGTGGCTAGACCCCATTTTATTTTTTTCATTTGTTCTCTTAGGCATGTAATTTACTACTAAGCATAATGCCATGTGCCTGGTCCATTGATTCTAATTTAGCAGTGCTATCCCTTCACTTTATTACGGAATGGAAATAGAGACCAAGGCTCAGCAATCAGTAAAAAAGAAAATTGAAATCTGATGTGTGTTACTGAAAAGTTTGCTTTTCTGCAGCGGCTGAACAAGTCTGCAAGCAGATATTTGCGTAGAGTTTAATTATTTGAACTTAAAGGCAGCTTTCATTTCCATTAGGAAGAACTCGCCACGGCATTCGGTCCTCCGTGTATTATAATTTCGACGGCATTAGGTCCATCGGCATTAGGTCCTCGAACCTTAATAGATAGAGATAGAAATTATGCATCTAAAATCTCTTTAAATTAAGGTACCTACTTAGACAAATAATTCGGTAAATTCAGAATACATGAAATAGCTCTCAGGAGATACAAATCATAAAAGCATACTACGGTAGAGAGATAGTCGATTGACTAAACATTACCTATTACCTACATTAACTACTATCTATTTACTTATCAAACACTTTTTAGCAAAATCGCAACCTGGCCACCAGTACAAACTGTCCTTGTTGCTGCCAAAACTGACTTTACACGAGACTGAACTAAGTAAGGCATAGATTGACGAATTAATCAAAGAGGGAATTGATTTAAACGGACTAGTAGTAGTTAAAGAATGAAGCTAGTGCACAAATCACATGGTCACATACGCCGCAACCTTATCACAAATATTAACAATAATTGATGACTTCTATAGGTGCAATGAGCTTTTCGGGTCTCCACTCTTCGGCGATTTGATAACTTTTTCCATATTGTTGATAGCAATAATGTCATAATCTGTTCCAAATGAGCTTCGAGCAGAATCAAAATCTTCAACTGACATTATACAGATTCCTAAAATACAATAGTTGATGTAAATGTAAAACAAATAAATATGTTGAGATTTTAAAATACTTTCACCGAACTCACGATCAGAATTTCCCGGATTCCGGTAATGAATTAAGCCATCAGCTAAGTCGTAACCGATTACAAGTACAAAGTGCCCCTGGTACTTTACACAACACATTTTCGTGCAAACTCTAGCAAGTTTCCACGAACACTGGTTGCATGTTAGAAGATTTGCATTGACTAAAACAATCAGCGGGCCGGTGGTCATAAGAAGCTTTAGCACATTCTCCATGGATAGCTGACATTCCTCAACTTCTATTCCATATTGTTCACTGTCTTGAAAACGTCGACGCACCCTTTCCCCATCCTGCATAAAATAACCATTACTAGTAAGTGTATTAATGTTAAACATTATCCTGAAGTTGTTTATCCGTAGCATTAGCATGGCATTGGAAAACAAACAGATATTTGAATTGTATGAAAGAGAAACTCGTTTTAGTACGAGTTGTATATACATACATAGTTATTTTAGTACTTTAACCACTCATACTTAACAACTAGATATCTATAGGTATATACTTTCCCTATATTACGCGCCACGACGCCACTATTATTGCTATGCTATTATTGCTATATTATTGCTTCTTGCTTGCGAGTGGATGAAAAATGATTATTGACTGCCAAAACTTAGCAAACATCAAAGTGTTATGTTGGAAGGTCTATAGGATTGCGCTATGGTCCGAACGTGTTGTAATACGTTGTGTTCCATCAATTTAGCTCGGCTCATATTTAAAGTCCCTCCGAAAATTAGTACTTTTACCCCTGTTTAAAGTCAAAATGTAACTAGTACTTCTCTTCCGCTTTGAAAATAGTACTTTAGCCTATGTGATTGTATGAATCGAGGGTTAACTTTCACAGAACTCCCAAACAAGGTATTGAGAAAGTCATGGAAAGTATTGGGTTAGTAGGTAATTGGCTGGAATTATTGGGGAGGCACGAGGCTTTTGTGGCCATTAGGGAAGAACTGTGAATCTATATACAAAGTGTCCCAATGGTAATGCGAATTTTTTGAATTTCGCGGGGAAGCGTCTAAGCATAATTTTTGATTTTGCCTTTATTTCGCTCATCGCGAAATTCAAAAAATTCGCATTACCATTGGGACACTTTGTATGTAGAATCACATAGAAAGTGATTGGGTAAGCATTGGAAAGGAATTTAAGAAGTATTGGGTAAAAAACCAAAATGCTCTAAACGGGGAGTAAAAGGCCAATTTTCAAGGGGTGTTGAATACTAAAGAGAGGCATGCCAGGTTGACTTAAATCCGATATTTTTGAAAAATAACCAAAAAATCGCAAAAAATTATGGTTCCAATTACAAGACAAACTAAAGTTTAGCGAATTTTGCATGTATATTGGAATTAGCTGATAAGATGTCTTAAAAGAGAAAGGTATGCGCTAATCCCTTTGCCATTTAAAGTATGGGAAATGGTTTGGTACACTGCAACCAGTTGGTTCCATTAGCTTACTTTAATTGCAATTTAAAAATCGGAATTCGAGCGTCGCGTAGTATGATTGGCACTATAATTATTCTTGTAATTTGTTTGCATTTTTTGGTTATTTTTTCAAAAATATCGGATTTTAGTCGACCTGACATGTCCCTCTGAAGCAATTTAGCTCATTTGCCCAATAAGCTTACAAGCTTGATGATTGATCCGTAAAAAGATTCCTTCCCAAGGTTAGGATCAACTCCGAGTGATACGGTATACATTTTGTGTCTAACTCCAAGATGAGCTAGAATATAGCATAGATCGATTGTCCAGGTACTGAAAAGCGTAAGAAAAGAGCACTGATTATACATTTGATATAATTTAATATAAAACATGAACATAAAAAAATAACCTTGATCCAAATCCCGTGACCTTATTGTAGCGAAAGTAGTCTAGATCGGTGAATAATATCCGGCGCTGTGCGGAGTCCAAACACATGGCTACACAGGAAATGCCACAATCCCAGTTATACTGTTGCTGGAAATGCGGAAATGCATGAAATACTTCAGAGTAGAGGGTTTTGGGATTTGAGTACCTGTTGCAACAGAATGAAAATAACTTCATAATATTCAGAACAGTGTTCTCGACAGGAATACCTTGTATAATCATACGTTATTGCTTCTTCGTTCCAAGGTAATGATGAGCTTAAATCAGGTCCACAAGGCGGGCTCGGATCTTCATCATCTGTACTGGTACTATTCTCTTCACAAGCAATTCTAGCGGATGGGATTTTCGGATTTGCCATCTCATAGTTGTTGTTCTCAAAATCGTCTTCATCCGTACTTATTGAATCGGACACGGCTTGCCTTAGATACTTGGAGTCATTAAGACGCGGAAGCTTTCTTGAAATGGAAAGTGATGAGCCATCTTCAATATGTACTGGATTAATTTCACCGTAAGGACTTTTCGTTAGTTCGTAACTAACCCGAGGTCGATGTTCTGCTTTATCTGTTGTCTGAGATCCCGAGCTCAGGCTCAACGCCTCAAAGTTTACATTCCAAGGACAAGACATTTCCACTTCACCGTTCCAGGTGACAGGGGCAAATAGTATGTGTATGTAGTCTCGACACTTGGACAGTCAAGTACTTCAACTAAGTACCTTCAGGCTCTGGGACAAAAGAGGTTTCAGGATTTATTATCTGCATTACAAACACTTTTTTGTATGCTTGACAGTGATTTACAAAATAATGGAAGTAGGTACCTTAATTTGTCATTTTCTGACTATGTATGTAAGCACAAAGCAGGTTCAACCATCAGGAACAAGTCAACCAACGGAACAAATCACAAACTGCATACGAGAAAAACTGACAGTGATGGACAAATCAAAGTGCAAAGTTGAAAGGATATTAGTAAAATTATAATTCAAATTCAAACGAGTATAATTCGTGTGTGTAATGTGAATGTACTGAGTTATTGGAACTTGGAGCTTTGTCTTTGAACCGTGTATATCTCTCCCCGCACTTTCTGCAGGTATCCTATCGTTGTTGGTATATGTATATGGAAACTTCAACAACATTTTTCTATATGCTGATATGCTATAATAGCTTCTGGTTTGCTGTACAATGTACAACACAAGTAAGTGTGAAGTGGATTCACTTCTGCAAATTACACATACACACACTACTTCACACGCTGAGCTGCGCTGCCAGCTAAGCTAGACAGCATAGCAGCATAGAAGCAGCAGCAGCAGCATAGCATGAGCATGAAGCTGGCATGAAGCGAAGAAGTGCGGAGTGTGCGAGTAGTGAGTTTGATTACAGCCTGCAACTAACTGCCGAAGCGACGCGAAGTGCTTGCCAGTGCCAAAAAAAGCCGAGCCAGCAAAGCATAGAGCAGCAGCAGCAGCTCAGCGTAGTCTAGGCCCAGGACCAGGATTGGGGTTTGTTTTTTGTTGTCAAAACAAAAGTATCTACATATATATGATGTATCTACTACATACATACATACTACGGACGGACTACGCTACGGATATGATGGATAGATATGCAAGCACTATTGGTGCATACGAGTACAGTGACAGTAATACATAATTATATCATGCTCTGAAATTGGAATTCTGAAGGCACAAGGTGTGACAGTTTTGTATTTTCAATTAATTATTGACGTGGGGCCTTTGACCTTGTTATTGTGATCGATATTGTGAATATCACGTCAAAGTTAATCCCACACCAGCAGAACTTACTTAATTTTATCCTAGACATCTGCTTAATCTGAAACTATGTAGCAACAAGATGATGGAAGAAGACACTTCATTATATCAATCAAGTTACTGACTGTTGTCGCTGGACACTGCTTAACTAACCTCGTAAGTCATTCAACATACGCACTCTTATATCGTAAATCATGCTGTGCGTGTACTGCTGAAATTGACCAACTGTAACTTGTCAACCAACTGCGCTCTTCGCCGTATTTTTATTTTATTTTCTATATTTTATGTTGTACTATATTTTAACTACTACGGTTTGTGATTTGTGTATGTAAACTTGTTCGGCATAGGACATAGGAGAAACTCTAATTTTTCCATACTATTTATTATGGGAAAACATTTTTCTGCCGGCAAAAAATTGAATTCTCCTTCAAATCTTTTCATATGTATAGGTTAGGTTAGGAATCTGCCGGAACTGTCTAATTTATTTGCCTGACAACTTTAATATTTTGAGGGCCAACTAATTACAAGCCATTTATTATGTGGTACGTATTGTATACCCACATTTCACAGTTGAGTATTGTACAGACAACTGAAGACAGCATCCGAATTGTGTATTGCTTTAAACTATACTGGCGTTACCTTTAACATTTACTCGTATACAATGTAATCAGAGTTACGCTACTTACAACTAGTTCAGGCGTCAGGCCAAGCGAGGTAGCAGGTTAGGGTAACACCTAATAGTGATTAGTGCCAATGTTAAATGTCAGAGAAAATGCATGCAATGCTAGTTCTACAATTTTCTACAAAGTGGTTTTCTCTGTCTCAGAAATGATATTTCATATTTCGTCTCTTTTGTCGAAACCAATACTTCAAAGGTAAGCGTGAATGTGTCGTTTTGCGCTCGTGTTTTTTTGGCTACAGGGGCTAATGATAGAAGGACTATTGGCTAAATATGAAATATACAATACTCGACCGGTTTAATTCATAGGCTGGAATTAATAGACGAAGAATATAACAACATGTGATATTTTCTTTTTCCTACAGACGAACTAATACAGTGTAAATCAATGCCATTCCTACGAAGCAGTCAAGAGGACAATCAGTTAAAGACGTGAAGGGAGATTTACTGGAAGCATCACTATCACTAATGCAAAGGTATGTGACAAAATATAAACTATAATAATTCGTAAGTTACAGTAGCTGTAAGCCGCAGCCCGTAACCCGAGTTTACCACATTTTGGAGGATTAGTATCACGCTTATTACGCATTATGACTTATTTTACTTCTACTGTTCTTGCAATTATGTATAATTAATTCTCCGTTCTGTAGTTTCTTCTTGGATACGATCCTCATATGTCTGCATGAAGGTTTTAATTTTACAACTTAGTTTGTAATTAGGAAAGTAGCTGAGCCACAGCAAATTGGGAAGACGGCATATACAGATATACTTAATATACAGACTTACAGATTCAAGTACTTATTTTCAGTAATCTGTTCTGCAGTACTTACTGACGTAGTAGTGACAGAGTCTATATTTGGGCTAAATAATTTCCGCGCTAAATGTGTTTCATTAATTGTGTATCCTTGGGCTAACCTGAATTGCTCAATTTGAAAACATTGAAATTGAACCAACTGAACAGGCATCTAACCTAGCACTTAGTTCTTAGCTTGACCTAACTCAAACAATCAGAATTGGTTTTGTTGCCACAGAATTAGTAGGTTTTGCAAACCGAGAATTAAAGAATCCACGTTCACCTGTATCAGTTCCAAACTTTAAGTTCATTCGTCTTAATCTGACTGAAACGAGTCTTCAGGTTAAAGGTTACAATACAATAGAGTTGAGCTTTGACATTTGGCATTTGGCGCACACATACTTGGCTTAGCACACCATTCGAACTGCTGTTGCACTCAATATCAACTATAAAGAGTATGGATGCTCTACTGAAAGATGCAATTCTTCTTGTGTGTGACTTATGATTATTTATTCATATTCATTTTTTTGGTAATATTAGGCATACTATTGAATGACAATTTACTATAAATCCTTTCCGAATTCTGAACCTATCACTTCATGCAGTATGACTTAAATCCCATAATCGGATTGTTATAGTGTATCTCTTGTAGTGTAACTGAAGTAATGATTATTGGTGAATAAATAAATACGTAAATAAAATACCCACGTACATAGCATTTACACGTGCTTATAATCATCATGTCACCAAGGAATTACTTAAAATAGAATATGATTGGTTATTTATGTTTATTCTTGGTTAGTTCAATATTGAATTCATCAACTAAACACACTAGGAAGCATTAACTACAATAATAAGTACTTATGCATGGAAATCTGCATGGAAGAGGATGGCGGAAATAAATACGACTTTACAGAGATATCAGGGGATGTCTACATAATAGTACCTGCTTGCTCGATGATAAAAATAAGCTTCCTGACTCTGTCGAAGAGAGACAGGAAGACTTGGGAGGTGTTTCTTTCGATTTCCTCTTGAATCATTTGCTCTGCATGCTCTGTTCTTTCACATTAATTCAAATTCAAACCAAAACCTAGTTGTCGCTAAATTATATGTTTCGGGAATTTGATGTGTTAAGTTCAGTTTCAATGAATCTGTAACAAATGCAAAATACATAAAACTAACAAAAGCCAGGTGCTCCTTTGTCGCAATGTAGTATTTGTTTTGTATTTGTCTGTTTTCCATTTGCCTAACAACTAGCGGATGCAAAATTCCCGTATTTTCAAATATACATCTGACAAAATTATAGAGTTACAGTTGGAATTACATGGCATGGGGTATGGGGTACATTTGCTCTCTGGTGATGACGTTGAAGCAGAACCAGGATTAGTGCATGACACAGCGCTGCTGGCATGTGTATTTGTTCTGTGGTTAACCGATTAACTGGATCATCCTTTAATCTCTTACCACAATGTTTGTGCACTTTTTTGCTGTATCCTTTCCATCACGCACGTACTTCTGTCGTGTGCGCTTGAGGTGATGGATTTATGGAACTAATTGTAAAAAATATGCATAAATGAATTACCTGGCAGGTACTTGAGTCGTTTATTGCAACACAAAGCAGTTACTTCTACTGCTACTGCATGTTAACTATCGATATTAGGATTAGGGTTAGGTAAATATGTAATACTCGTAACGTCAATGCAGTGGGGACTTAAGTTTGGAGTTGACCGATTTGTTTCTTAGATTCTTATTCTTATTCTAAATGTGTGTATACTGCATGTCAAATAGAATAAAAGCCCATCGTCATCGGCATATCAACATCAGCATCTGGAAATTCTTCGTGGGAACTTCCAACAAGGCACCCCTCCTAATACAATACTTATTCACTCAACCAGTCAAGCTTATTGTCAACGGCATTTAGCATTGTTGTACGTAATGCGTAACTCGTTGCTATTCGCTTTGTTGTTACTTGACGCAGTTTTCTGTTGCGCACATTATGTGCTTCGTTAAGTTTGCCTGGTACAGTTATGAGATTAGGGAGAAGTTGACAGTTTACAAAATCAAAGGATGAGTCGTATCAATCACTAATAGCCTCGAAGTATATTTTCTATTGATAATCTTCATCGGGCATTAGTACATTGTTTTCTGGTACAATAGTTTTGCATTAGGGGTAATGGATGGTAGTAGAATATCGAATATTATTTGGATCATATACGGCATGCTTTTTGTAGAATGTGCATTTATTCCAATTTCCAATGCTCCATTTCATGATTTCCCAGCGAGTTCAGAAATGATTCCTAGTGTTAATTGGAAAATGAGTCATATCGTAATTGGAATCAACATGTACTTTTTGAATATAAATACTGAACTGCCTTCATGAAAATGGCCGCACATATTTTCGTTACCCTCAAAGTCAATTCTGACCATGTCAGACGCCTTGTATTATTTTGGAATCAAGCGATAGACGGATGAGTGACGAGAAGCAAGGAATAAAACAAGTTCAAGTCGTGAATATTCACAAGTACGAGCATCACTACTGTTATTGTAGATTGTAGACACAGATAGCGAAACTGAAGTAATGTAAGAAGCTTGTTTTGTCTACGCTCTCGGTTACTAAATAATGGAACCTGGCCCTTGCTGATGATCAGCATAGACGAGTGTTTCATCTTCTATTATTGTCGTTTCCCCTGTGATTTTGAAGAAAGAAAAACGGAAAGATCTCTATATTATATTATTTGTACAATACTGTAAACTAGCAATTGAGAAATGGGTAAGCCTAGACTGACGAAGTTCTATTTGAAAGGAATGGATAATAGATTACACACGAATGACTAATGGGAACTTTTGCACTCAGTAGGAGGTTTCAAGAATTAAAACACCATCTTTGCTTTCCTCTTTTTATGTGAAGCCTTTCCAGCTCAGTGCGTCCAGTATTGTTTAGCTGATGTTCCAGGTTCGTGTTAGGCTGATTTCCATCTTGTTCATTTTGTGAGGTGCAGTAACTCCTGCTTATAATCCAGTTATTCTAGTTAAGTACCCACCTTTTAATAGGCGGTATATATTAAGTTCAGAATGTGTGTGTGATGGATAATTGTAATTTCGGGATTTTCCACGTGTTAACTTATGTTTCGGTCTCTGACTAGTCTAATGTAATAAAAATAATGATTTCCGTCGGTTATGGAAATTGCGTATGTTTTCATGTTTGTTATGCCCATCTAACTTCACGGTGCTACGAACATGCATTTCGGAATACGGTGAATTTCAATGGAAATATTAATATTTTATTAGCCTTTCCGCTAATAAACTCTGTCAAGGTAGGGTAAGAGTCCCTTACCCTGCTGTCAAGGCTATATTTAACAATATTCATTCTTTACGGTATCTGGCTTCTTGCTTTCCTGCTGATGCTTCAAACCTCAAGCTAAAATAGTGTTGCGACATGTTATGGTAAACTAAATGATCTTGGTGACACCCTGACAAAAGACAAGTACAGAGCCATTCAAGCTGATGTTCGTGATTGACAGTGTGTGAAGTTGTGTTGAATTGACAAATAAATTAGACAGGAGGGACGAGATACAAGCTGGGTTAAAACAAAGCACACGGAATGATGTAAAACTTTTAGATGCAACGTTTCTTGCTTCTTGCGTACAAAATTTTTACAAGAAGCAACACAGAGGATATAGTAGTTGATTTCTTAAATTCTTTCAGTAATTCAAAATCATTACCTCGGGTTTAATTTGGTTTTATAAACACTTGATAAACTGTAAACAGTTCCGCCACAGGACACGTACGTAAATATAATACAGCATGATACTCAAGTAGGTAATTAAATATTAGCTGATAGAATTTCGAACCGCATGCAACACTCGTGTTCAGTATATCCTCCTGAAGACTTGTGCTTATGAAACAGGAGGTTCAATTCGTATGTTTTCAAATCAATATGAATATTACCAGTTTGTTGCGGGCAGCATCATTGTTATATGTATTCGTTTTGGTTTTACGTTGATTTGTCATTGTTTGTTTTACTTCGGATTAGTTGGATTCTATTTGTATGTGGCTTGATTTTACATTTACGTCCATTATTTGTCAGCACAGACTAATTTACAATTGGCATTGCTATTTCATAGTAAAACGAGCACGTAATGAAAGCACTAGGTATGTTGCTTTGGTGTCTGGAACATTTAATTGTTAATAACTGAAATGCCCATGTGGCTTATTGTGCATGTGACCTTTGAATAGTATGTGTTCTTCACGCTATGCTCTTACTTTAGAATACGTTCCTGTTGTCAGTGAGCTGTAATTTACGGATCGCTTTTCCTTGCCAAGCCAGGCAAATCTGCGATTTAGTTTGTGCAACTGTCAGGGAAGGGATTGAATTTCAGTTTGAACTAATACTGAGTAAGAATTACATTGCATTGGGTTATTGGCTGCCTCGCAGGAAGTACTCAAATTGCTGGCATCCAATTGTTAATCTATTTACGATTTACCTGTTTACCATGTAGTAAGTATAGCCCGTGCCGTCTATGATGCATGGAGAATAGCCTATTCGTCATTTTAATTGGCATTTCCTTAAACTATGCAGCTGTTGTTGGCTCTTGGTTTGGAAGAGGGCAAAGGCAAAAGCCAGAGAGGAGACTTTGTCTCTCGTAATTTACGAACTACTTTCTATACATGGTGAGGTAGGCGACGTTGTTGTGTGAGCCAATAATGAAACCCGATTCCTCAATAAAGAAATAATTCATGGATGACTAGTAGTGACGGCGCTCCACACAAGCGAGAGCCTTAATGGATAGTAGTGGGTCTTGTTGGTGGCTCAAAGGCTTTGTGTTGGGTGTTGGCATACATACATTGGTTGGGTTAGTAATAATTGTGTATTTTGTATTTTATACGATTCCGATAAGACGCCGTTTACTTCCAATGTCTAGTTTAGGGTTTGTTTGAATCTGCAGTTCAGATACCCCAGCTCTCGTCATGGCCCTACTGCTCTCCTGACTTCTTCCTACCTTCCTGCACTCAATTATGACTCCTTCCTCGTTGAAGGCTGCTTGGGAGTGGGCGTAGATTGCTTTATTTTCAAACGAGTCTTGACGTCCAAGTCCGTCGTCATTCTCTGAAACATGATTTTTCCCTTTTCCTCCTTCCACTTCTTCGGCTGGAGTCACAGTCACACTCATTTTCATCTCCACTTCTCCGCTAACCAACTCAGCATCCCACCATCCCATCTCCTCTCTCAAAACATTAAATTCGGCTCTTCCTCTGCTCTGTGTCCTGCTTCGTAGAAGAATAGGGAATAACCAATAGATTTGAGGGAGCAGTAAGTGGCGTCTGACCCCGGTCTTGCCATCTGACTTCTCAGGATTTCAGGTACCAGTTTTCTTTAAGTTTTTGAGGTTCAAGTGTCAGGGCATTGTTGGTTCGGTTTCCCTATTAAGACTCCTATTGTTGTGTGCGAGTTTAAAAGGGTGGTCTCGTCAATCATCGCGCACGTCCCTTCTGTGTAGGTGTAATTAATGAGTTTCTAAATCTCGGAATTGACTCGGGTTTCTGATCCTATCAATGCTTGGTTCATTAATGGCAGTGGTATCTGTGTGGAGTGTCTTCGGCCTTCTTGGTGAGGCGAAGAATCTCTTATTCAAATTCGCCTTAACTCCTTACGCTTGACTGGGCAGAATTGAATTGCAATTTATTCATGCTCGAATACTTTACATCTTTTCCTTCTCTTTTAAACACGTATTATGTTAACCTGTCAAATTCAACAAAAATTTTACTTTTAAGGATATAACATTTCCATTTGACTGAATGAGTGACAACTTTTATTACGTAATTTCTCGTTGCCTCCTTCTCGGAAGGACAGGTTTTTATGAGATTTGGATTTGATCAGTGAATGTGGCTAATTAATACATAATATAAGAATGTCATTCTCTTTGTTTCACAATTGTGGACAGCTAAAACATCTATCTGACACCAAGTAGAAGGTGTTAGATGATGTAAATATGTCATGGAAGTTGCAAGTGCATCAAATATCAAATAACAACTACATTTTGAATTGCACAAGATAATATCCGGTGTCAGGCGAGGCAGTGTGGTAGTGCGAGGAAGTGGTCAGGCACATTGTTTTGAGACAGCTTCTGTCACTTTTGGCATGAATCTGAGTGAATCTGTGTATACGTGGGAAGTTACTATTTATAATTTAGCAATTTTAAATTGTTAGCTTGGTAGGCTGGGCAAGAAGAATGCTTGCCTACGGAGTCCAAGTGCTAAGTATTGGCAATATGTATGTAATTTCATTCAGTCTACAGTTACGTAGAAACACATGGGAGGAAGAGGAGTTGTTTCACGTAGTTTTGCTTCCTTACCTAATGGGTGAGCAGAGGGGAGACAAAGCGAGACAATGGACAATAACTTTTTAAAAAGGTTTCGTAGCGGATTTTTATAGTTTAATTGTGGTGTCGTGCCGGGTTGTATTATTATACCATTTTTCTTATGTGAAGCTCTGCACGCGCTCCTTTTTATTTCCATCTCGAGGGTGTAAGGGTTATGGCCGGCATCGACTAGAGACACGAATCTGTAAAATGATTATTTTATTATGATGATGATCATGAGAGTTAGTCAGGCTTGGGCTTTATGGTTAGCGTAAATAATATACGCATTTGAGATGCCGCTCTTTCGCCCTTCAGCTTCCTCTGGATCTTGGTGTCTTTGCGACGTTAGTATGCTAAACGTTAAACACATGGCTTCTAAATGAATAGGCTTTTATTTGCAGTTGCCCGAAGACCATGAACGTTTTTTCCTCTAGTCCTATGAAGTAATTCGGTTACAAACCGGTTGTTCGAAATTGGTCGATTGCCTATCCGTGTCTGATTTGAATTCTATTAAACTGCGACGGCGACCTTCTTTGCATCTTTGTTCTTATTTCAAAATTGCAATCTTACGTCTGGGAATAGTCAAGAGCAAAATGCTCACATACGGTGATTTACAGAATGAGTTTTGTACTATTATTATAATTAAAATTAAGTTTTTGGAGATGGTCTAGATTACTTACTTTATGTGCTTCCATCTCCTGAAAATCTAACATGTAATGCTCAATGCATTCACCATAAAAATTAATTATCCATGCCGATGCCCTTGAGACTGAGACCATTCTAAATTTTGAACCTCAGCGTTCTCCGCACCCTACTAAAAGGTTAAACTACGCTCGCACCGCTCCAAACTGTAAGCCTTTGGCGCAGGTGGCAAGCTGAACGCCAAGAACGAAAACGGCACGACGAACTTAATTTATATTGCTATTTTTATGAGGCAGGTTAAGTTGTTTGGGTTCGGGTTAAGAAAAGAAAATGAATATTCCTATAACAAGAATGGAATGAAGCGTGGACTGTAAAACTGTTCATTATTTTTTGCCAAGAAAAATATTACCTAACCTTTTTTTTGCTCCTGGTAATTGAATCTCCTTGCATGTGTTGGATACGAGCTGGAGATGTTTTTACTATTTTGTTTATGAAAGTTTAGATTTTTAGAAACTTCTTTTTAACATTTATGTTTTCTTTCTAATTTTTTATTGAGCATTCAGAAAGTCGGAGTTTGAAGTAAGGCCAAACGCTGGGAATCAATAGATAATAATTTAGAACAAGCCAAATTTTTATTGTATTAGAAATTAGGACTATTTAGTACTGAAACTATTGTTTGTGCGGGAGTTTTAGAAAGCTAGAGTGCTTTCACAAATCGAATTAATATTTTAGCAGCCATGCTGTATTCTAAACAATTGAAACTGCAACATAGAACGAGGGGTGTATTACGGATTGCATCAGGATTTGACGAGGACTAAGGAATGTTTAAAATTTTGGAGATGAAAAGTTGTTAAGCAGGCCAGACCTAAAGCATTATAATTAATTTAAATTCACTGCATGCAGTCTGTAATTCCCGGTGACTGTGAATACTAAGGAATTGTTCATCTTCTCTTCACTCTGACCCATGACTAATATCAACAAATATGCCCTAATATTACTTATAAGCCAAGTCCTAGAGAAAACGAGCATTTTGATGCGTTTTATAGGGCCTCCGGTGTTTATGATTTTTTCTAATTTTTCACTTATTATTCTGTATGTCAAATCTCTCCCAATTTGAGACCTTGGCCGAGAATTTGGCCGAGGGTACCGCTCAAGAGAAATACAGAGTGCATCTTTGCATTGTAATGAGAACATGGAAATTAGTTTTATGCCTTTTAACCTTTGAAGGATGCTGCATGCAGCTTCTGCAAAATGTTTTTATGAAGACGCCTGATTATTCAGAGGAACAAGAATTCACTTCTCTTTCGCTCAGTCGGTTAGTTCAGGTTCAGGGTTGATTGGGTTGGTGGGAGTCCATTGGGCCTGGGCCTGGGATCTTCGTTTTCATTTTATGACTTTTAGCAGAAAGCATCATTTCAATTTTGGCCTGCCCAACTTATCAATATATTCTTCCTAATTCATATTTTCATGGAGGTAATAAAATCCTGCATTATTTTTTTTTATATATTTAACGACCTGTCCATTCCTTTTTGTCAATCTGAACGGAGACTACAGGGAAGAATATGATTGTGATTTGTGATTGTTGGATCTGAATCTGAGCTAATGCTAAAGTACGACAAATGGAGGTACATATGCAGGTCTCAATGAAGTCGCCTAGAGCTCTTTGAACTTGCAAAGTTTGTTTGGTATTCTTTTTTTTTATTCTTCTTCGTGCTTGGAAGATGAAGTACAGTTAGAGTAGAGATGGAATGCCTCATACGCACATAGACACACTCACAAGTAATCATCGCCAGCATCTTCTTCCCAGTCTTTTCCTCACTCTCAGATCCCACTGTAGCCTCAGCAAAGGTGCTAGACCAGCTCTGAAGAAGTGTTTCCAAAAACTCCTCATGAGTGGGTTTTGTTTTGTTAATACAAGTCTTAAATCTTGATTCCTGTTCTCAGTTGTGTGAGCTGAGGCTGTAGTACTAGAAGGACTCTCTTCCGTCTGTCATTTCTCAACTTCGGCCTGGGTTTACTATGCTTTTACAGATTTTAGTTTTACGAAACGGACTCTTTTCATTCCATCTCTGTTGGCTATTCCGAGCCTCTGTTCGGAATTGAGAAGATTTTTGAGTGCTCTGAACGCTTCTCTTGTCTATTCTCGAGTTGGGGACAAAATGTTGAGTCACGTGAGTGCGAGGAAAGTGGAGGTGTTATCGGCGTAATTGTCTTGTTTACAAGCTACACGCTATTTATTTAGACGGACTACCTTTGTGATTTTGAAACTCGGTTCCAGTGACAGTTCGGCTAATTAGCATCCAACCAGCCATATCATTCAATCCATTGCGGAATAGGACCTGCTGGACTCTGGTGTTGCGTGTGTGTGGTGTGTTCCATTGAGTATCATTAATGGTTTGTAGTCGTCTAATTGATTTTGTGGCAGGAATGTGGTTGGACAGGGCTTAGGTACTTACTCTGCATGGCATATTACGGGGATCTGTGTATTATTCGTATGTGTGTTGGATAAAAGTGAGACGTGAATCAAGAATCTAGTGCAGTAAAGACCGGACCTGAGAGAGTTTAAATATTACAAAGAGGAGGAAAATAATTGCAACAAGTTGAGAGTTGGAAGAAGGCGAGCCCAATTAAAGTGTGACACTTTAGGGACGTTTTATGGAGGAGAAGGAGAGACCCATCAGGTTTAATTGCATGAATAAAAGGAATTTTTGTCCCGAGAGATTAGGCACTGATCTTCTATGACGTTGGCAGAAAAAAATACGAGCCTATAGTTCCCTTACCTCCTCGGCTCTCCTCCGTGTGCAGCATGTCCTGCCTTTTTTTTTCATATGAATGATTGGGTTATTGCTTTCTTCCTTGTCTTTTTTATGTCTGCAATTGCACTTTATTGCTTCTGCAAAATCACGAACATCTTTTTTTTTTGCATGAGAGGTTTGACATTGGGATAGGTAAATGTCTAAGATTAGAATCAGTGAGAAGCTGGAATTTCTTTTCTTCCTATCTCGTGCTAAAGGTATTAGGAACTACGAAAAAGCTCCTTGCGAAAACGTTCCTTGCGGAAAAGTGCCTTGCGAAGACGTTTCCCGAAAAAGTTCCACTTTTACCATTTGACCTCAAAATGTAAATTAGGTTCAGGCCATGCGTTCAAAGCTTGGTTAGATCTCTTGTCCTGGGATTGTATTTCTAATATGTAGCAACGTTAAGTTAAGAAACTAAGGTATTGAAATCTGGCAAACTTAGTCGAGGAAACTTTTTTTTAATGTTTCGCACTGAATTTTGTCGTAGAACCTACGTACTACTGTAATGAAGTACATTTACTCCAATGATCTTGAATACTTTGAGGAAGGACGAAGAAGGAAAAGTCTGTTCAATCTTTTTTTCATTTGACTCGAGTCCAAATCCAGTTCTCCTTTTCCCAATTCTTGATTTCCATGTGTTTAAATCTGTTAAAGGGGGAGTAAACGGCTCAAGCCGATTTGGCTTGGTTTTATTTTAGTGCGACGTTGCTTTTGAGCGCTTGATCTGCATCTCTTCGGTTGTACCGGATGCGGATGTAAGTGACAGTGCACTGTGCGAGGAGGAAAATTTACTCAAGTATGAACTGAAATGGAAATATGAGACGAAAGGAGATGCAGGAATAATGACAAGAGATCTATTTAGTCGGTTTAGTTGTTTCGTGTTGTTGAGGGGAGTTTATTTTTTTAGCTTCTGTGCTGACAAGGAACAAAATCTTATTTGATGAAGAAACAAAAACATGGGAAACGATGAGATAACTCCTTTGTTTAGTTTTTATATTCGAAACGTAATAATTAAAGCACCATTCAAAAGATTTACGTAAGCACTCGTATTCGAGGATAACATTCAGTTTCATCTGCTGAGCCAATGGCTAAATTTTAGTGAAATGTACTAAAAAAAGGCATCATTCTCTGTCCTGAACAAATGAAAAATCATTTGCACACAGGACAAGCCGAATGACCAGTCTAGTCCAAGCTTGCGAGATTGCTGCTAAGTTTACCCCATGCAAATTCCGATTGTTTAAACATCAACAACCATGTTCTGTCAATTTAAGTAGCGATGCTTTTAAATGAGAAGATGGCATTGTTTGACAGCTGCTTAGCAGGTAGTCATTATAACGGAGCTTAATCATCCAAAGATTTAATTGCATTTATCCCAGGGCTGACCGAAATGCTAACGCCGTACATATGCTTCCATTTACATGCCCTCCTGATCTAAACCTAAACCCAGTTATTAGTTCGAAGTGCTACATGACGTCAATACCTTTCTCCTCCTCGATTGCTTGCTGGTTCTAGCTGTATAGCCCCGATTCGATTCAAACTGGAGCCATTATGGTTTTAATTTGCATTAACAAGTAACTAATGCCTTTCTGTTTACCTTTCCCAGCAGATATTTGGAGTACGACGAACATTAATTTCGTCAAAATGAAGAGGCCGCGGCTCAAACAAACAAAAGAAATTGTATGGAGTCCTGTTGTATTTATTAACAATTACAGCATTGAATTGAGTGAAATGGGCTAAGTATTTAAGAGGCAGAGCGGTGTAGTGCAGAAGTGTCAGAATTTGTTTATGAAAAGTGGAACCTGATACAGCCTAACTCTACTCGGCCAGCAAGTATGCTGAAGCTACGTCAGTTCTACAGTCACATCTGTGCACTAGTTTAAGTGGAGTGATTTCGAAAGGATTTTTTGACAAGCCCGTCAGTTGTCCTGCCCTGTTAACATATTTAGTTACACAGTATTTAGTTCATCATGGAGCTCAAGGTTTGGGTTGAGGGAATACAAAGAATCGTCTGTGGAGTTAATGAGAAAACAACTTGTCAGGTAAATTCCGGACCGAAACTTGGATTTAATATCCTCTATGTTTATGTTGTGCTTAATTTGAATAGTACATTAGTTTGGTACTCGGATTTGGGTAAGAATTGCACCCTTTCCCAAAGTGCAGAGACGGAGAGGTATTCTTATTTTTAGAACTGAATTTTGGGTGTAGGTCCAGTTATTCGTACCAAACAAACCTGGCATTCCTCTGCATAACAAGTAAATTCAACGTTACGAACAGCTATTACTATTCTCCTAGCCTGTCTTTGAACTCAAGCCAGACAAGGAATTTCTTTATTCTTCGTGATCAAACGAGTTGTTTTGGTGTTTGGGGGCGAACATTTTGAGGATTCCATTTTTTGGAGGAAGAGATTCGCAGTTATTTTTTTCATCGAAAGTGAGTTTAACTGTTAATTGACTTTTTTTTGTGGTGAAAAAAATGTTTTCATTGTGCAGAGTTGGGATTATATAATTAAGTTATGACATTAAAGTCTCTGTAAATCAATTTTCTGAGGCAAATTCTTTTTTTATGGTCCGGCAAGGAATTCGTTCTCACATTTTTCTGTATTTACTTAACCAAATTTTTATGATGTGAAGAGCCTTGAAATATCGAAGCGAGTGTGTAAAGGGGAGAATCTTGGGTAAGTAAGAAATACGTCGCATCGGAGGGAAGTAAGAACTTGGTATATGCGTAGAATGTGACGTGAAATGGTTTCTTTTGACTTATGTTATCAATTGGAGGTAAAGGGGAAGGTAAAGTAATAAACTTCTCGCCTAATTCTAGGTTGCCTTATTGGGAAAAGGAATACGATTCACGTCAATTGCTAACTGAGATAATGTGGAAGATCCGTTAATTCATGCACATTATAACTTCATGATAACATCAAGACATTGTAGTTTGTTTGTAGTGTGAAGTTACATTGATACAGCTGTGCAGGCTCTGTGGCATGTGCAGTGTATAATGTAATACATGTAGTAATTCACTGTGGTGTTGTGAAGAATAGGCCGTTTCATTTAACGGAATGGTTTGTTGGTCGATCGAATTAATTTATGTGCGGCTCATGGTGGAACGAGTTAATATACGCTGTCACTCATAATCTCTCTCTGCTTTTAATACTTGCTGACTTGCTAAGATCTTGCGTCCATAAAATATTGCAAATTCAGAAATTGTGGAACAGAGTTCATTGTATTCCACTATTTCAATATCCTCGTTTGAATCGGATGACTGTACATTTGAACATCGGTTGTGTGATATGTGCAATTTGGTACCGTTTCACTAACTACGTCCAATTTTGATATCTCCATTTGATTTCCTTTATGATCAAGTGTCGATTAAGAGGGAAGTGTAGCTAATAATATTGTGAATTCCATAACGGCGTGGCACTTCATAATAGCAAATTGTATTCACTAAATCCAAAGCTCCATCTTCGTTTCCGTACAATTACATGCCATTTAGCCTAAAAGTTGGTAAAACTTCAAATGTTAAATATTTTAAGTGTCTGTTCAAGTGTGTATACAATTCCGATCTCATTTACCGTTACCAATAAACCTCATTGAAATACATAGACGGATTGTCTTGTTCTGGTCGTCAGACTAATATTTCGTACCCAGCACCGAAAACGTAATCATATGTTAATACAAAATTGGGAATGCGTTCAAGGTAAGTTGTAGCAAAAAACGTTTAACAGCAGTCAATTTTTATTTGATACTTGCGGTTTTCGTCTTCCCGTATTTGATTGATGGCACCGTCAGCTGCTATACATTGTACTTAACAGAAACGGGTTGCTCGAAAGATATTTTTGTCCGGATTGAGTTACTGGTTGGCTTGCCAGATCCTCTTTGAATCAAGTTCAATATTGTGCTTTCTGAGTATGAAACTAAAAGTAGTATATGTACTCGTTCACGGCATCATATTCTAATTAACATTGTTTCGTTCGGACTTTGATGAGCTAACTCTATTTTTAATAATTAATTACAGGACGTTGTGTTTGCTCTGGCCCACGCAACCGGAAAGACTGGAAGATTTACTCTCATTGAGAGATGGAGAAACAGTGAGCGCCTCTTGGCACCCAGCGAACAACCACTCAAGGTGCCAAGCTTACTTACATTCTCTGACATAATTTAATTTCTCAACTTTCGTTAATGAACTCCACACGTCATATTTAATGAACCGGCTCCGTCTTCAACTATTACGGCCTCTTTTCGTACGGTTGACAGTTGAGACTTTGAGACTGCAGAGATTAAGTGGAATAACTTCAGTAATGCGTTTGGCGTTGGGAATTGACAGAACTCATTTCGTCAGCCGTGTTGTTATCTTCCGTTTTCCCCGCTCTTCCATTAAAGCGTTAAATAACTTCCTGGTTCCCTGTCTATGTAAATGTCAATAAATCGTTCCTATTTACTCTGGCGTGAGACATTAGGTTGCGGGCCATAGTTTTTGTCCTTGTTTGTCACTTGCGGGTCGCATCCCTACTTTGTATTTACCAAAAATAGTAAACAATTCGTGCTTTATTTACTTTGTGCTCATTTTTCCAGGTTCTAATGAAATGGGGAGAGCATTCGAATGACGTCCAGTTCATTCTTCAATGGTCACCATTAGATTCGTCCTCTAAGGCAGCTGCCAAGTCATCTGAAGCTCAGGCTCTCGCCGGATTTTCAAAAGCGACCAGCAACGGACCCGTCGCTGGTCCTGCCACCCCGGGTGACTCCACGGATTTTTCTCCAGGAAACGGATTCAACCCGTTGAGCCGACCCAGCACTTCCCCAATGTCCCCCACTAAACCTCTCGGTCCAGAGTCAGGGCCTCTGAGCGGGAGCATGCCTGTGGACGGCAACAGTGGAAAGAGAAAGGACGCAAGTGGCCTCCTCCGCGGCCCACCGCACGGCCAGAGAGACATGGGGATGAGCAGCAGTAGTGGAAGTGAAAGTATTGGCTCGTACAACGGAAAACTGTTGCACAGCAAAAGTCACACTGGGATTGTACAGAGTGACGAGAGTGAGTCTTCCCATCGGAAGCCGAAAGAGTTGAATCTCGCCAGCCCACCGCCCTACAGGGATCCACCGACTCCAGGCAAGGTTTCTGGAGCCGGGATAAGTTCAAGCGGGAGTGGAAGCAGCTTGAAGGAACTACCTCCTTACCGAAACCCTCCACCGCCCAATCTGAACCCCACGTCCAGATCTCATCTCCAGCGGATTGGCAACAATCACTCCCCAGTGAGTTCTAGCAGCAGTATTTCCGGGAGTAATTGCAGTAGTCTGGGTGGAACGCCGCAGAGTGGGAACCGAGGCAGTCCGGTTCTCTTCAATGGTTCCAGTAGCAACGGAGGCAGTAGTGTGAGTCCGGGAAATACGTCAATCTCCACAGACTCGGCCAAGTACACGACTCCAAGTCAGCACAGTGTCTCTTCCTTTACTCATCCAAGTGATAGTACGGATAGCAAGTCGTGGAGGAGCAAAGTAAATATAAATTAGGCCTAGCCGAGCATGACATCCGTCGCTCTATAATTAAAAGTGGGATAATACTCGTGCTTTTCTCTAATTTTCCGTGTAGGATCACTCATCTGTAAGCAATGGAGAGACGTCGAGTTCCTCATCGACTTCCACTCTCGCTTCCAAACAGTCACCCTCACCATTACTACCAAACTCAACTAATCCTCAGTACCGCGATTTGATTAGACTTATCAATATGCAGCGGGAAAAGTTAACTTCACAACAAGCGGAGCTAACCCAGGTACGTTATATGCTCATGCATGTGACTATAATTTTGTGCGCACCAAATTAATGATTGTAATATTATCTGTGAATAGCACGATGCGGAAATCATGTTTTGGGAAGGCAAGGCGAGAGAGCAACAGCGTCACATGGAATTTATTACCAAGGAAATATCGAGACTGGAGTTGGTCAGCGTTCAGCACGAAAGTCAAGTCCTATCCCTCTCTCATTTGGAAGACGAAAGTGACCTTGTTGCCAATGAATCTGAAACTCTGAAAACGGAACTCTCGACACTTCGCACGGAGCTCAGCAGATGTGACAATGAGCTGACGCAATGCAAGCATAGGATAAGGTATCAAATGTAATTAACAGATCAAGTTACGCAGTTCCCTAGCATAATCCCAGCCATGCAACAGGATTAAACAGATGTTTTCGCCAGTTTCAAGTTATTCTAACTTTTTTGTTGTTATTGATTCAGGCAACTCATGGAGGAACTCCACACCACTCAAGTGCAAATGAACCAACGTCAGAAGGAATGGAGTCAGCGTGAAGCAACTACTTTGGCAGAGATTGAAAGACTTAAGAAAGAGTTGGACTCTGCGAAGAGGGACACGGATGATGTGTCTGACTTGTCGGGATCTCTGGACCAGGAGGTCATTTCACTTGAAGCAATTTTGGCCGACAAGAAGAAGCAGATGGAGAGACTCGTCTCAGCCATGAAGGAAGCCAACCTACAGAGCTTAACGATCCAGCCCTCAGAGGAACTCACTGATGGCGGGACGCACTACCGGTCTGGAAGTACGAGACGTATGATTGGGTCACCGCGGCAACTCGAAAATGCAGCTCCGACGAGCAAGAACCCACACGGGGTCTGGGTATAAGCCGGCAGCTCTGCTGGTGTACAAACATCCCTCAAACCACCTAATCACTAGGATACACACAATATTTGAATACATATATTTCTTAACCATAGACTATCTATAAATCACTTGCCAGGGTTTTCCCTAGGTTAAGCTCCTTTGTATTTTGTCTCTGAGTTTGCAAATCTCTCTTATTCTTATGCATACATTGATCATTATTGTTACCTTATGTACAGTTATTATTACTATATGCAGCAACGCAGTACTTGTATGTGTGTTGAAAATATATACCCATTGTTAGTTTGTTAAAAGCACACTAATGGTTACCATGTTTTGTTCTTTTTATATATAAACATACACGATAGTTGGATACACAGTTGTTGTATACACGTACATGAGTATTGAAACTTAACTCGGTGAAAACGAGAATACTAAATATAGGAACTATTTATTCTGCTTACCTAGATTTAATATTGAAATGAAAATATTTGTAAAGGTTTGCCAGTAACACTTCTACTAATAGCCACTTCCTGATCCTCTGATGTACTAGGCAATTCTTGCCTGTTGTGCTCGATGTTCGGCCGGGATCTTCACAGACCATATTTTGTTCATTGTTACATGACCTCTATTTTAGAACCAATTCAATACCATTACATACTTACCTTGACTTCTGCTTCATCCTCATCTTCACCTCATGGCTCTGAGCACTACTGGGTTCAAGGCTAACAGTACATATCGGATTCAATCAATGTCTCACAGCTTTACACACTTGTTGCCCAGATATTCTGCACAATCACGTTCAACTTCCGTACCTTTCTTCAACTGCGAATAATGTATATCTTCTCTCCAAACTCCAATCAACTAACATGTATCAACAGTGCTTCGTTATGTTACAAATAGTGCAACTGTGTTAGGAAATGTAGTAACACAAACCTTAATAAATGCAAACTACCGTTATAAACTATTATAATCCGCTCGGGTCTTCCTTGTCACTCACTGAATTGATCATTTATCATTTTCCAGCAGAATCAGAAATATTTACACGCCCGCGATGATGCGGGAATAAGGAACTCATAGCCATCGCAGCACTCAATTGTTAATGATATGAGGCAATTTATTATAAGACATCGATTGCAAGTACAAAGGGTGGGTACAAAGTTAAGCACGACCAAGCACCGAGAATAATAAGTCGTTCGATCACATTTCCTACTACGCAGGAGAGGCTAAGGTAAGGTTAGAGTATTTTTGTTGAACCTTAGAACTATGCATAAACTTAAGGTTAAGTATAAAGGACAAGTCCAATATGCTAACCTTAGCATAAACCCATATTAAAAGATATTCTATTAAGATTAATTAAGATTAAGATGTAGTACATAGGTACGTGCGTATTAAGTAGCTGTAGAACCAAACAGAAGAACAGAAACACGAGCACGAATTACAATCCTGGAGAATATTGAATTATTGTATGGATTCAGTATTTACTACTGTCTACGGGGCTGATGAGTTTTTCCCGTGGGTTTTACTAAACGGGTTTTATCGAGATTTTAGTGGGTTTTACTGCAACTGAAAGGAAAAAATTAATATAATATAATTGTGTTTTCAACACTTTTAGGTACTAGACGTCGTGGAGTTTATCCTGATGTAGAAATCTGGTAGTCGTGGGGTTTATCCTCATGTAGGGGAATCAAAACTTTAAGGTTTGGCTATGTATTTTGTGTTGTGGGCGGCTTAAAGACTAAGAAACACACACAATAATCCGGACTTGTATTATTTTCATAGTAGATGGAAATTGTTTATAGAAAATTTGTTCAAAATTCGACCTTTTAAATTCTTTGGAGAAAAAAGCAAAACCCGCGTTTTACCCAAAGACCTCATCAAATAATAAAAACGTACTTGGCGTGGATTAGAAACATAATGCTGCATATAAATCATAGACAGGTTCGAAAGAATATAAAATAATCTGGACTCAGTAAAATAAATTTAAAGCTAACTAAAGAGCTATCACGAGGACAATTTTCCGAGACTGGAATAATCGATGTGGGTTTCTGGCTAGCAATAACTTTACACTCGTATGTGTGTGTAACTTTTGTGATGTTTCACAGTTTAAATTTACACTAACGAGAACAACAAGGAAGCTTTGGAAATTGGAATACTGCAACGACATTATTTTAAAAAATCATCAATATCCCGTTGGGATAATTTGACGTTGGAACCTGCCATCGGCTTCTGCTGAAGAGATGACGGAACAAGGGAAGGGATATTCCGAATTTGACTCGCATTATTCTGATTCACTGGAGGCGGTGGGGGGAAGGCACTGCCGTTCCCAGCGGCTGAGTTCATTCGAGGAAAACCTCCTGGATGTTGAGCCGAGGCACTGTTTCCGATTTGCATAGAGTTCATACTGGGAAAGGAAGGAGAAGGCTGTTGAGTTTGCATAGAGTTCATATTTGGAAAGGAATTGGACTGGTGCATTTGCATAGAGTTCATATTGGGAAAGGCAGGGGAGGCTGGTTGTTGGTACGGGGGGCTCATGATTGGGCCTGGGCTAAGCGTAGGTCGCACAGGCTGGGGCTGCTGTGAACTGCCTAAGTTGGTCAGCTTCATTTGATTCAATTGCGAGTTCATGAGAGTTGTCGTGAGATCCTTGGTTACGGGATTATTAGAGGTTCTGGATCCCATTTGACTACTGCTACTGCTGGGCTTAGTTGTTCTTGGTGTGAGTGCTGCAGGTGAAGGTGTATAGCTAGAACAAGAAATGAATTTTAAAATACGTTGCATTATTTTTCATCTTCATGAAGTTTACAAACAGAAACGGGAAGCGCATCTATTTATTTTTTAAAGGTCATTCGATGTACCGCACTCTTCCTAAATGTTGTGGCATAATATTAAACATGTTACGCTTACGGGGGAGCTTCGTTTGAGGTAGATGTTGCTCCGTTCCCAAACGGGTCGTACATTCCCAAATTCATACTGCTTGAGTTGGTAATCCCATTTGTGTTCGATATTGTATCCCCAAAAATATCATTCATTACAGCTCCATTAGCACTCCCTCCCGCTTCAATATTCCTTGTCCTGAAAGGTGAAAATGTATTATGGCGTGGAGTATAATGGCATGAAGTTAAAGTTATAGTTATTTGACCGTACATCTGAGGTTGGGCAACAGCTCCAGCTTCCTCTAATTTTGACCTTTGTTGACTTTCCAGTTGCTGAACCAATTCGTGAATATATGCGAGGACTGCATTAAATTGTGCTAAAGTTAGTGAGCTTTCCACTGTGAGAGGAAAGAGAAAGGGCAGAATTCTGGTAGCAATAATTTCTTTCGTAACTCCGAGTTTTCGGTGATTGGTTGCTAATTTCAAAATCCCTACAATATAAAGCAGAAACATGAAAATATGTAAAACGGAAGAAAAATGTTTCCATTCTTAACTGGTATTCCATTTCACTGTTGGATCATAACGTTCATTTCAGCTTACCAAGAATACCCATTATCACTGCTGACTCCCGAGATGGAATCTCGGTGAGAAACGGAAGCACAAAGTCCATCACTAGCCACTTGTCCATGTGATCCATGATCTTTCCCGTGCAGACTAGACAGTTTACTCGTACCTGTAAAGGGACATCGTGATGCTTATTTCTACTGATTCTCATTTAAAGCTAAATTCATTACACAGTAGTTAGTCATACTCACAGAGAGCGTAGGAGTGGACACGCAAAGTTTTCTGATTCTTGGAAGAAGTGAATTTTTCATGGCGGGATAGTCAATAAGTGAGACAAAGCTTGGAATAATGGAGAGACATTGTTCTTGCACTTGAATCGATTCAGATTCCAAAGCACCATAAATCAGTGGAAGAACATCAGACTTGGTAATGTCCGACGGAGTTTTTTGCAGGAGAAGTTCCATGTTTTTCATAAAAATGAACAAAATCTAAAACAATCAATAGCCAGATTCAAAACTACGCACATACGCTCATACAAAATTGCATTATACTAATTTAAAGTACTTACCTGTACGGGTTCTCGAAGCTTCATAACATCTTTGAGGTGTGGAAGAATTTGTTCAACAAACTCTTCTTTGGAAGCAGTCTCAGCAATTCTAAATATATTCGGCAGTACAAATGGAACCATGGTTGGGTTGACAAACTCCTGCGCCAAGTTTGGCACAATACTACAATAAATCAATTGAGAAACAATGTATCTAATTGTAGTAAACTGAATAATTGAAAAGATAATTTCAAATAAGTGTTCCAAAAACAACTCCGCATGTAAACAACTTACCGATAAACCCTAATCCGAGGAGGTATTACCGGTAAAATTTCTATCAAGCTTTTGTAAAATTTACTCTTTTGAAAGTTGTCAACTTGTGCCAAGGAGTCCATGTAGGTCAGAGTTCGGATTACGTGATCTTGTAAAACGTCCACCTAAGCATACGTTTAAAACAACTTCTGTAGCAATGAAATAAATATTTCCAAATCAAAGCTCGTCTATCCTACCCACTTTTGAAAACTCAATAGAGTCTGGTCGGTTTTCTGGGTTGAAGCTCAACAATCTCTTGACAAAAGGTCGGCAATCTGGTGGAATCTCATGTAGAGTGATTTCCCGCAAAGTTTTGTACTGATAGTCAGAAAATTCTTGAAATGTAATCAATAGTGCTTATACTTAAGACTAATTGAAATTGTTCGTAAGAAACTTACACTACTCATGCCCTGACGATAGGTATTCCAATTATTGTGATACGCAGTCAATGATTTCCCACTGTTATACGCTGCGTACATAACCAAGGCAAGGGAGAACATATCACTGGCTGGAGTCAGGGTTGAAGGACTTTCGGCAAATTCGGGTGCGGCATAGTCAAGATTGCGTTGTGATGCTGGATTTCTATCGGGTTCATATTCGGCAGAAGGCCAATTTGCCTGAGTAAAATACAACACACCAATTAGGCAAAATTCAGATCACACGTGGATTGAAAACTTTTTCAATAAGTACTCGATGCATTACTAATTTACATACCTCATTCCCATTACCAACTGCAACAATTGAAAAGTCCAACCCAAAGATTTTCCATATGCCCTGCTCATTGATCATGATTGACTCGATGCAAATGTTCCCATGCACCATTCTAGCATCCCTATGAAGAAATGTGAGAGCTTCGCTAATCTGTAAAAAATTCCGTTGTAATTATTTTCTGTTCTAAAAGTATAACCAGTAACATTAGTCCTGAACAAAAACTTGTCACTGACCTGAAGAAGTCCATACTTAATTTCAGTTTCATTGAGAGTGTGTTTCCGAACTGGAGGCTCAGCCATGTTGACTCTGCAACCCAGAAGATTTGCCAGGCTGGCGAAGACTGGCTCTGTGGCGAAGGCTAAACTATCTCTGCAATAGGAGAGGTATTTCATAATTAAATCAACAAGTTTACTTAGTCTAGTTCAGAAATTTCCACAATCCACAAGAATGTCGTACCTGGATTCCTCCAACGGATGCTGAACAGTGAGTACACGTGGATGTCGGAGTTTCGTTAGCTGCTGAACACCTTTCTTCAGAATTTCAATCATGAGATCTCTGTCCTTCCGCGGCCATTTCTCAATTAGTTTCTTTTCGAATAGGAAAATGGAAGCCTCTTGTTTGGTACTCTTCTTGAACCCAGAGAAGATTTTCCATAACATTCCTGAGAACAGACAAAAACTTAGAATAAAATCCGTCCATTCACCCGGTTCACTCACAGTACATACATATGGCATGTCACTGACATGGCTTCATAAGGAGAATAATACCTGGACCACCACTCGCAACATGCTGATTTACTTCAAACTCGCGTGTAACCGGATTCCCGGGTAGTACTACAGAAAGCTGAGACACTGTGCTGGTCACGGTGGTGACTGTATTCCGGAGACGATTTATTACGGAATCCATTCTCAACTCGGGGCAATTCAAATATTCTAATATCCTAACTCAGGCTATGATGACCTCTGACCTCTGACCTACAATAATTTTAAAATATTTGTCATTTTACAAATCAGAAAACACGGAGGCTGCTAATGCTAATATGAACCAACCCAAAAGTAAAAAGTTGGGCAGCTGGATCTCGATGCTTATAAAATTTACCTTTTGGTTTCCAGTTTATTTCCAGCTGCTTGGAAATGTGGAAAATATTATACGATTTGGCTTCTTGCGATGTCATATGTACAGGGCGGCCTTGGATCCGATCTGGTTTTTGATATTTGAAGCCAAACAGGTGGTAGATGGTAGATGAGAGTTTGGAGAGAAGGATAAAGGATGGGCATGAAAAGATTGAGCCAAATGGATTTTCAAAGAGAACAGAGCCTTCCGCCAAATAGGAAGTAGTGATTTCAAGTGCAGTCTGAAACCCTCAGAGGCCACGAGTTCCACTTTACAAACTTCAATAACCACGCCACGAAACAAATGTTTCTACAACAAGGCGCTACTACTGTTTGTAGGCACGTGTCTGGAAACTCGAAACCATTCCCAATCCGAGGCCTCATCCAATGAGTAAAGTATTTAAACCTAAAGCATGTAGAACCATTGAATATAAAACCTCAAAACCCTAATTTCTTGAGTCCGAAGCCTCAACTGCATATCGTTTTCAGGGATAAGGAAGGCCTCACATTCCACAAAATGGCTTTGAGGTATATTCAATGGTTCTTTTGTATATGTATGTATGTGTAGGCATCAAAGTTAGGGTTTAGTAGTTTCTAAACTTTATGCGCCTAAAATAGTCGCTACCACTTTCCGATTGATGATTCTGAATTGAATTTATGATCGTATAAATGACGACCTTCATTTAGTGAATTACCGACGTACAATCAAATTTTATGCGATTAAAAAGCGAGAGCAATAGCTGGAGCTGAACTTTTGATTACCTACTGGTATCGTATGTTTATCTTCATCTATGAAATGAACTGATGCACTGAGACTGAGACCTGACAAGATAATGTTTAAGGTTAACATGTATGTACTTTAAAATTAGATCGACACAATATTATGTCTTATGTCAACATTATTGCACTGTTACTGTGTGCATGTTAGACAACGTGATTATTTTTCAGAGGTCAGCACTGCAAACGATTTTAATTTCAATTTTTGTATTATTGCACAAATGTTCGTCAAATAATACGCACTAAATAATCAAGGGCTTAATATTCAACAATGGTGAATAGAAATTGTGATGATTTTAATCATATGTATATAATATTGTATAACTCATTTCTCCTCGTCCTGAAGCAATTATTGAATGCTCCAACTAAATGAGCTGCTGACGCAGCGTAGATATTTGGCCTTCAAGATGATTAAAACGAGGCTGTTGCTTATTATTGGTATGTTGTAGTATGTAGAAAGTGTGCTGAACCATTTCAAAAATTAGATCTTGACCTCAATTTGGGTCGGGCTGGCGGAGCTTTTACGCCTGTAGGAGATAAATATGATATATTATACGGGTTGCCCATCGGGGCCCAGTCCGAAACCCTGGTTTTAAAAAAAATGGAGCATGATGAGTAATAGGAAGATGTATTAGCTGTGGTGTTGTTGGTAGAGGGTAGTGCGCAGAACGGATTCGGATCTCGGATCCGACTTTGCATGGATCAGGGTCAACTCTTTGGCGCCTTGAGTTTCGAACTTTCGTATTCGGAGCCATATTAAGGGAAACGGGTCCTATTCAAAATTTTATTTAGATACTTACAGACAGTTAAGGATTTAAACTAAATACAGTACAAAAATTATTAACAAAAATTTAATCGGACCTCTTGGATCATATTTGTTATATAGTTCCACCCGTCGTTTCCGGTCGAAATCTGGTCCGTGCGGATCAGTGTTGGGCCTGTCGAGTTATTTATATGTGGACAGAAAGGAGCAGCGGAAGCGTATGGACCGGAGAAATGGCTGCTGTAGGAAGGACGTATTGGAACTAATGCTTGCCTGCTTTCGAGTGTGAAACGCGGCGGAAAATAGTAGCTAAAGAGTGGAATTAGGATCCTGTGGAAAAGGCCGTCCTTCATTGGACACCCACGCGTGCTCCGCTTATTGCGGAAATGAGTGATGAGCACCATGTGGTGTCAACTCTCCATGTCCACTACATCCCCTTATAATTGAGATTGAGAAATTATTGAACGGGGTAATTCGCAGACCTCGTCAACTCTGCCTGCACACGCCATTACACACTAATCTCGGTGAATACAAGTGGATATCTACTTTGCTCTCCTTACTCCATCCACTTTCTATGCATGCCCGTCCCTAAAGGCATCGTCAACTCCGATGTATAAGTAGCAATTAATGTAGTTTCTAGCGACGCTCTGCATTTGACATATGTATCAGAACCCCATATCTGAAGAGCGTAGATTTAAAAAAGTTCTCTCATGCCCATTGGTTATTTGAGAAAAGTGACATTTTCATTATCCTTCTCAAGATTTCATGCTAAATATGGTCGATGCACGTAAAAAATGCTATGCTTGTAAAATTATGCCGTCTAAAATAAATCTTCCTGTAAAGCAAGAAATAAGAAAACGTACAAAGACATAATCAAAAGAAAATGTAATTGCATGATATTTTGTGTATGTATTTAAACGACTATTCCTGTGGAAAGTGCGCTTTCCTCATTCGTTGTATTTTATGTGTAACTGTCACTGTGCTTTGGTTTAATACTTTTTCCTGGCGATCTCGAACTGGACGAGGCGTGAGATACCGTGTTCCAATCTAATGACACGTCTGGTTATTCGAGTGCTCTACATTGTCGTCTGTTCTTGATATAAGTGGCAAGTTATAGTGTTTATGTATACAGTAGATGTATATTCCAAGTGGATATTTAGGTATTAGCGAGCACCCAAGAAGATTTACAAGGCGAAGATACGATATGGAGCTGCTCACTGTGATTTGGAAATCATCTTACATTGGAAATTCACGCGAACAGTAGTTCCGGAATTTTAGTCAAAGTGCCGAAGTGGCTATTAAGATAAGTCCATCAGTGCAGTGGTAGCAGTAGCAGCAGTATAACAAGATCTGGCAACCAGTGTGAACGAGATCATGTGTTTGTATAATGCTAATTAAGCTAGGTGTTAATTAGGACCAGCCTGTTCAATGTCACCGTCTGCAATGACTTAAAATTCTACGCAAATAAGTATTATTTCGACTCGTTTGCTGGTTTGTTGCAATGCCCCCTGTAAACCCCGTTCCTGTTGCGAGAGAAAAATGTCCAATCCACTGCTGATGTGTGTCATCCAACCAAAGTGGCGTACGCCTTTCACCTAATCCACTTTCACCCTCTTACTGATAACAAGGAGCATCGTAAGCTTAAGGCGCCATATTATGAAATATCTTCGCAGAACTCATAATAATAGGATTACGATGGATTCATTCTCTGTATATCTTATTTACCTCATTAATTAAAGAGATCATTGCACATGAAGTGTGTTAGCATTATTTGTATTTAAACGAAATGCTTCAACGAATGGTGACATCTGTACGTCGTAACTGTAGATTACCAAACTGCGGCCGCGTAGTGTATAATATATACCTTCATAATATACGGTAGTCATGACGAATTGATCAAATCCTGTCACAATCAAGGTTTTTCGAATTTGAATTACGAATTCGCGAATTCTACTGGTTGTCAAGGAGACTTGGACATCAATATGTTTCCGACCACTTTGTAATTGGTAACAAAATGTTTGATGTAATCCATTCTCAAAATCGTAATTCACTACATAACTTCTGAACTTCTGAAGTGAACTTACTTGTCTTCTTAAATTGAATCCGTCCAACCAGCAAAGTTACTAAAGTTGATCGGCACTCATTTTGGATCTCATCCGGCAGTTGTCAAGCCCGAAATGGAAACACGCAAGTGCAAATATAGTAGTTTTACTAATCGGGTCCTCATGACAGAGGCCGTTGCAGCGTTTGGACGGCGAGTCTCAACACTGAGTTTATGGATTCCTGGGCTTCAGCCTGATCGTCGGAATCGAAAAATGGAATTATGGCGAATTTTCAGTGCTCAGCCGAAGGTGGTGAAGTGCATAATCTTTGCCGAGGTACGTTTTTTAAACAAGTATAAATTAGCGCTTTTATTATGCGGAATACTAGAATTTCAACGGGTGGAATTTCTATTGACGTATATTGTAATCAGTTAGCATAACTACACTTGCTTACATGAATATTAAAGCATGTTCAATATAATTATTTAATTTTTGAATACTAACTCAGGTTCTGGGAAAGCCTCACCAAAAGTACGGATTTAGTCCGAATAAGCTGCCTAACTGTCCCTTTGCTGAAACCAATGCAGCATCCTTGGACGAGCTGTTGAATGAACAATTAAAAAATCTGGAGGAACACCCGTACGAGAATATCCGTAAATGTCGATGTGCCATTCTGGCGACGCCAAGGAAAGTGACTTTGAACAAGCTCATTTTCCAACAGTAAGTTTTAAAAATATGTAAAAGTGAGTTTTCAAAAAATCATATCGGTATTGGAAATTGGCACTAATTAATTTATTGTCCGCTTTCTGCTCATTAGCTTGAAAGTGAGTCCACCTGAGAAAACACCGAAAGTGATTACGAAGTGCGTTGAAAAGTCGAATGCTTCCTGTCCAGTCCCTCTTCCTACAATGGAAGAGCTTGATCATCCACTCTCAATGGTTGAGACCATGTTTTCGGAAGAGGACGACGCCTAAATCAGGAACAACTCAAATTCAACTGAATGCTTTGTAACTATAATTTACACAGAAGATATCGTATTGCTACCTAGCTAGAAATCGTTGTTGATAGCGATTTACATTACAATTTCCTATATGAACTTTTGGCTACCCATGAGCTCACGCATTGGTGATTGATTAGATTAGATTGGTCAGAAATTCGAATGGCAATGTTTAGGATCAACCATAGAAACAAAATAGAACCGTAATCCCGGAAATTTGTAGGGTTTTTACGTAAATTCTTCTGTAAAGTCAGTGGAGGAAAACTTGTTAGCCACTTTTGTAATTTTGAGCTGTTGAATTCTTTTAGCTCCATTTTCCATATTTTATCGTTGTCAAAACTGTCAATCCCTTCTGTCTATCTAGTCATCAAATCTAATCGCGCGATGCAATACATCTTGATTCGTTGTGAATAAATGTAATATATATATATATATGAACATTGTGTTTGCTCCACAGAATGTAAATAATAATGACTCTCTATCCAAATGCGCGCAGTCCATCCATTGTACCTGCATGAACATTTCGGACATTATGCCCAACTGTTCGGAGGCTGCAATTGAACATTGAACATTCCACACGAAAACAGTGTGCGAACTTAGAATTGTGAAAGGAGGCTTATTACTAATCTGTTGAAAACAATAGTTGGGCTCAGCAGAACATCATATAATAATTTGGAGTAATCCCAAGCCGTACTAATTGCTTGGAAGGGTCAGAGAGATATAGGAAGGAATCCGGCTTAAAATCCTCTCGAATCTGAGCCAGGTCTGGGATGGGGTTAATAAATAATTGCTATGCAAATTACTGGAATCTCCCAGACCCTCCACACACACAGAGGCCGTTCCTGAAACTAATACGGCTACACATGTTCTGCTGATGCTCAAAAGACATGTCTCGCTATTTGGAATTGAAAAGGAGAGCTTTGGCTGAAGTGGAAACGGAGAGACAATCATATTACGGAGTGGCATGGGCACAAGTGGAACCAGAACCAGATGGAGATTTGATGATGGTATTTCATAGTAAGTAATTAGAAGAGGTCGGTTAGTTCAAACAAAGCTCCAGATTGAATTCAAGAGAGACTAGGAACATTCGCATAAATATGAATACGCTGTCCGTATACATGGAGCGACTCCATGCTCACACGCTACATGATGAGGATCAAAGTCTGTGCAGGAATGGGAAACGGATGTTCACAGAAATATTATTTGTACAACGGGCTTAAGGGAAAGTGCCTAAAAATTACATTATAAATAGCTTCATGCGAGGGTCATACCAATAGTTTGCCTCAGCTAGGCAAAAATCATGCCGAACCAGGAACAAATTAATTAAGCCGGAAACTGCCACAAGAAGGGATTCGAGGAGCACAGTTGTGTATGTGGACGCAAAATCAGCCAAACATATTCTTACATCATTTGATGAACGAGATTTAAATAGAAAGTTCTGAACCAAAAAACTAAAAGGAACATTTTCACAAAACGTGTACGTAGCAACAAAAACGACCACCGTCGTAAACTGATTCACAAAAAGTGCAGATAATGGGTTGGGTCTAAAGTACTAAAATATACGGGATTTTAGAAATACTAACACAGATATTTGAAATTCAACTACATGCACTGATTACAAAATGTCAACCTGTGGGGAGTATTGATTAAGCTGTTAAGTTTTGGAAAATTGGCTCAAACTTTTGTAATAACCCTCTCTATCTTAACCTATAGCGAGCTTAATAACTCTATGGCGTATGCTTTTGTCTGAAAATTTTATTAGTTTTCTGGTTGATAGTTTTCAATTTGAATTTGGAGAACTCAGTATATAAATATTTCTGTAATTTTCGCTAAATGGGCTAGAAACACTAGTTTATTCATATTATCGCAGCTATTGCTCTGTATTTGCGTACAAGCTCCTTTGTGAGTCCGCTAGTACATATGTGCTCAGTGCTCAACATTGTTTCCATTATTACGTTGAGAGTATGCTGTGTGCTGTGTCTAAAATGTGCAAATGAGCTTAAGATGATTTGTCTGAGCTTCCCAATGTATAGAACAGTGCTTTCTTTTCTGTTACAAGCAAAAGACTTAAGCATCTGTAATCTGTGTGCAATTCAATTTGAGCCTGGTGCAGCATTCGTAGTTCTCTGATGACAAAAAGAGATATGGAAAATGATAATAATAATGAGGACGGGGAAAGGCTTGACATTTCATAATGTGCACTCATCCAAATCATCCAAATCGGATGTTTAGCTACTAAAGACTTTCTCTCTCTCTCTCTTTCACTTTCCCTTTGCTACTCAAAGTTTGGGACAAAACGGAACTGGATCCTGTATAACTCACAACTACTATTCTGGCCTCAAAGGCAGCTTTCTCTCATTGCTGTATTTAGTATTTAGTCCATTTACGTGTTTGAAGAAATCGTTCAGTATTTTCGCTGATTACGGCGTTCATACGAATTTCAATATACGTGTCCCGGATTTATAGTGTATTTTTATAGGGTTCTGAAATTGAAACTTAGAATTAGAGCCACTGACAAGTGAATAATTAAGTTCACGGGTAAATATAGAATTGCCAGTACGACAAAAGTGTAAACAGAGGCGCTCCAAATAAGTTTTCCAGCAAATGAATGTCATTGAACGTTTTCATTTTACCTCTTGACTTTACTCTATAAATTGTAGTCAGTTTACGATGATTTAGGGCAATGCTAGTGTAGCTATTATTGTGTCACTGTGTCGAAGTTTCTACAATTAAAGCTATTTTAGATAATGCGAATTTGTTGTAATCATACAAACGTATTCATGGAGCTTTTGGAGCTAACTTTTTGGAGGCCTTTTTTGCACATATCGTTTTTGCAATGAATTACAGAATTACAGATTTTCAGTATATTTAAATGGCTGGTTTTGCTATGAGCAGTTACATGACTCATGACTCATACTAGTACGCTTAATTCTTGAGTAAAAACAATTTGTGAAAATTGATCAGGCTATGAAAGAAGAGGTTAGCAAAATTAGTTTTTTGCAGTTAGTTAACTAGATCTATCAGCTACTTGGTAAAAATCCTGCCTATAATATTACAGAATCAAGGTTCAAATCAGGAGTATAACACATCTTTCATGTAAATTGATACATATATCGGCAATTCTATTCAAGGTAACCTTCCACTGTCGAATTGAGTCTCAAACTTTAAATTCCAAGAGCAAGAATCGTAACTAAATAATTGAGCATGGAAATGGAGGAGATAACAAGTAATTTCCCTTAATTCAATTTATTAACCTTATGTTCCCCACAGATAGCAGTTGAAAAGGGCTGGAAGGGTAAGCGTGTAAAGTTCAATGCCAGATGATCACGCAAATCCATGCTTCTCGAAGTAAGGAGTTTGGAGGAGCAGTTAGGGCTATTGTGAATGGTGCAAGTAAACCTAGTTGAGCCTATTGACGTCCACCTCCGCTCATTGTCCTCCGTCGACTTTCTCCAGTGAGTCCGACTGAGTGGCCTGGAATGAGGCTGGGTTGGAATGGGGAAGGATGTGAGAGAGGACGAAATGACTCTGCTGGGTCACATCATTCCACTCCGACTCCTCACTTAGACCAGTTTTGGGAAAAGAATCCTCGGGAAATTATTCTGCTCCGTCGTCTCGTTATGAATCCGCTTATTGTTCTCTCTTCCCATTCCACTCCCTCCAGCTTCCACCCAGTCTCAGCCTCCCACCAACATTAGCGCTATCAACCGTCTCACCTACGCAATTGTGCAACCCAGCTCTAGCAGCAGCCACGTCTTAGAGGAGCGTCTCCAAGATCATGAACCCACACCCCTTGACACGAGGGTTACTTTTCTGCGTAGTGACCGGTGACCCTTGACCCTCATCCATGTTCTCATCGGAGCTTCCGGCTTGTAATCCATTTTCTAATCTACAGACGCAGAGGAATATGAATTTATTTTGTCACTTGCATGATGTGACCATAAGATTGATGTGTGACTTTGATGAATCCAAGTGCACCACCACCAGCAGTAGTTCCCACCAGAAAGTCACCAGAAACCAGAAAGTCAGAACAACTATGGAATGACGTTTTGCATTTTACTCGGTAATGCAATTGTCAGGGGCAATGTCAGCCTTCTCTTTATGGAATGATAATTGCTGATGGACATAGCTATCGTATTCAGTACAGTTTTCTTGAAATTGAAGAGCTAGCGAAAAGCTGCTCAAATATTCTGTTCTTGAATCCGCGGCCCTGAACAAGAAACTATATAGAAACTGTAGGGGCAAACATGGCAAACAAATTTAGGGGTTCACAATATGCATCAGCCTATATACCGGAGACGGAAACTGCAATCCGCTTTCACCTCGTAATTACAGAGACATAAACATAAGCGCAGGTAAACTTTATAGCGATTTAAACCAGTAACATTAAACAAATCGTCCCACGTCATTTGCGCACCGTCACTTGCACTCCATTTTTTTTGCTACTGTAAATTAGGTTTGTTTCGGGTACGTTATATTGATTTAGGTTAGACTAGGTTAAGTAGATTATTTTAGTTATGTTAGGTTTGCAGAAATGCTCAAAAATGGTGAATTTTATGGTGCGCAATGCGCAAGTGACGGTGGGCAAATGATATTGTATTTAGTAGATGATCAGCGTCTTGAAATCAAAGCACTTGGGAATACGCCGGAGAAATTAAGTTCTTTCTACTGAACTAACACTAAAACTACTTTAGCGGAATGGCTTTCAAACTTGAAATTAAATCGATGTCTGTAATTTGGTATCAATTAAACTGGATGATCCAGCCTAGTCCTAAAATGATGAATACAAGCATCAAATCCACTCAAGAGATGTCATTATCCTAATCTTAACTCGGAAGAATGGGAATGCAAGGAGGATCCAGTACCAGTCAGTTGGAAGCCGAGACATTGAAAAGCCCCATGTCCGTTCATCAGGTCCTACTGCTCCCTTTGTAAAAAACAGTTCGAGCGGAGGACTTGTACCAAAGACGTTTCTGTCAAGCGAGAAAAATACATTTGGCAAATTGTCTTCTTCATGAATACGGACAAAACTCTCTGCTCGACTCCCTTGTCTTTTTCAACTCGCGTCGACTTTCCCCTTCACAACACGTCCAAGATTTCCCATGCACTGGAACTGGAGAGTATTAGTCTTTCGTCCATCCTGCACTATAACCGGATGCATGCTAACCTCTATCTATATGTGTGCCTAGCCTAGCAACTAAAGCAAACATAATTTCCTAAAAATAAATAGCTTATTAAATATTAACTGGCTCGATAATTCTGCAATGGAAGTTATGTAGGTATGCATGTATGGAAATTGGTCAATTGATCAACGATCCTACATATACCAGGTGCAGTGCTTTGCACTGATGCGTAGGCCCGCTAGTAATACTTAGGCTGCTTATATGCCAGACCATGCGAGAGGACGAGGAGCAGTAAGACCCGTACATACATCTCCGCAATCCGCAACTAACTCGAGCCCCAGTTACAGTTCCGCATATGAATATGTAATGTACTCCCTCCAATACTAGAATATAAGAATATTTTTGCCTCAGAAAACAGTTTCTTGACTTTGATTGATTGGAAGACCTCAAAACTCCAGTTTTCCTTGACCTCCAACTCTCCACTTCAGGCGGTCTCCCTCGGTGCACTGCACTAGTGCTCGGCCGCAGTTCCTTTCCCAGGTTTATTATTATTATAAGTTTTAGAGTAGAACAGATACTTCGTCTTTCGGCTCTTCAAACTTACTTCTTTTCCTTTTTTTTTGATGAGAAAGTAAAGTCTTTACGGAGAAAGTGGGGACGAAGGGGATGAGAGACAGCTCACGTCAATTCTGCCCCGTCAATTCCTCTCCCTCAGTTTACAAGACTCTGGATAGGCCGCTTTATATTGATTTCAGTCAGGATAGGTTAAAATCCAGAATATTGTAGAAATAAGTGTTCTCAGCAACAATCTATTTTTCAATTGAACATGGTGCGGTTTGTATTTATATATATTCAATTGTTTATATAACTAAAACGGTTGGGATGGAACTATTTCTGCAGTTCTTTTCCAAAATGAGGCAGTCATCCAACCTTGTTCCAGCACCTGCTCCGTTGGATATACTCGTAAAACTGCAGAAATAGTGACTGTTTATACGAATAGGTAGTTATAGCTATGCCGTACTTGCAAAACTATAAAACATGCTCCATGTCATTAGTGATGGGTTGGATTGGATTATTAGATGTCATTATAGCCAATATAAGCTAAAATATTGGCCAACTAATAAGAGCCACACGGTAAACAGGGCCAAACAATAAGACAAAAGATACGTACAAAGGCACTGTATAGGATTACGTAATTATTTGCCCGTTTTTACCATGATACACTACTTCTGGCGTTGCTATTTTTGTCCATAGGTATTTGTCCCTTATGGCGTATTTCTACATAGCTGATCTTGAGAGGATTTGAGCGTGAGGTGGGAATTGAGGTAGAATGTGTGAGAGAAGCCGTTCTCAATTCTCATGTTCGATAGACTCATCCACTCATCATTTTATGGCAGGCTGACCGAGCCGAAAATTTATTCATGGCCCTTTTTTTCTCTTTCTCGACTTTCCTTTCTTCTTTTATGTTATGTATAGTTAATGCTCCCTCATGATGATCATCTGACAAAAAGAGTGAAGCCGCTTCCATCTCTTCCATATTTTTATCATCTCTTCTTCATCCATGTCAACTCTTTTTCATTGCTCCATTAACATTAGTATCCTTTTATACATGCTTATGTCCTGCTTGACTGACAAATCCCTCAACCTCCTAAACCTTCATATCCACGGATATGCACATAAAAAGTCTAGACTCCCATTCACAGCTACTCCTCCACAATCATTACACACACTTATTCTATCAGATATTGGATAGGTTCGTCTATTGTAATTAATTTTACTCATAACCCAAAGTTTAGTACGCTCAAGCGGTTGGACAATTAGATTAGTTGCAAAAAATTAATTATATGATATTAGTGTTCTGAGTTCATTGCAAAATGTAAATGTATTTATAAAGGAGTATTAATATTTCTCGGGACACCAAATTGTCGTATTGTGAACTATCGATGGCTTTGGGCTGTAGCGACTATGAGTTGTATTTAACTTCAATGTGATGTCCATGCACAATACGCTGCGTAAAATCAACTTTTGGATGTTTTTCTAATTTTCCCAAGAAACAAAAATTCTATGAATATGGGACTTTCCAGATTAGTGGATTCTGAGTGAAATATAGATCCGTAAATAGATGCTTCTTGCAAAGAATGGCCAATAAAATTGAAGTTTAAACTTTTTTATTAAGTTTATTACTCCTTGGCAATAACCACTTGTACATGAGATGGTAATGTGAATGCATTGCTATTATTTATGTAGATGTTCATTGAGAATGCGAATTGGATTATACACTATTACTTAGCTCTGGCGTAGTTGTAACTATAGTAGAACTGATGGTAATGGTCCAAGTTTGGCCTGAGCCTGCTGCGATGTTGATTAAGAGTTGTGAAGTTTGAACTAGTGAATTTTTTATAGCGAATTAAAGGTTATCTGTTAGTATGGCAATTCAAAAATTCTCGTACTTACTCCAAACAAACAAGTCTATTATCATTTAAATCCTTACCTAAATACGATTTTCTTGCATTGAACTTAAATGCAAATGGTAAACTATAAATTCTTTCTACACAACTAATTGAGTGACATACCTTAAGTAGCGTGCTTGCTGGTAGGCTAACGTTGGAAAATAGCTAAAATGGAACATATGCAATGCAGAAGAAGCTGGATATTGTGGAAAACTGAGGTTGAAGCGATTAGAAATACATTTGCTTCATTCAGGAATCTGTACTTTGCTCTTAGTACAGCTACACATGACCTTACACTGTAATAAGTTCGGAATGATTGTATTACGTATTAGCGGACGTTTAATAAATCAAACATTTCAAATAATTTTTATTTCAGCTAATTTTAAGTAGGATCTCATGTGAGTAATTAGTTTGACAATGAATTTGCTGAATTATGTAATTTTAAAGCAACAAGTGATTTATTGTATCTAAAATATCTACAGGCCAACTGCAGCAATATGCTAAATTACTCGCAAAAATACGATTCTTAAAACAATTACTTGTGCTTGATTGAGCCAATTCCGTTTTGAAGTTGCAATCATATACCAGATTTACAGGTAACTAGCCATAGAATATTCCACGCAGACGCCAGCGCATTAGAATAAAGATTGCGCTTTATTGCTTCCTACCAGCGATGTAAAAACTGATAAATTCCAAGATGGAGAAGTCCAATTTGAATGTTTAGATTTTGCAGGGGGCCGATAGCAGAACTGGATATGAGAAGCTGTTGGGAAATATTCTGATGTAGCTCAAATATTTCGGAGGGCTTCATAATTTTGGGAATGGGATAAGAGTAGTTGCACTTATGGCTGGTCTGGTCGTAGTAGTAAATTTCGGGATGATGATCATTGTTCATCTTACTGCAGACGCACTTGTTGTAAACACAAGTAAGGCCACGATATGTATTACACTCGTTGTAGCTGTAGGAGAAGCACCGTTCTTCATAATCCTGGTAACACTTGGTATTGTTTTCCTCGGGACTGTAACCAGGGTTACACTGGCATTGACCGTTGATACACTGAGTATTTATCTGACAGATGGTTTGGTTCAGAGTGTCTGGTTCGTTCGGGCAAGCTGAGCCCAGCTTGTAAACACATCGATTCCAGTCTTCAGAATCAAACGTTTGATACTTTGGACTAGCACACCTACAAAGTTCTCCAACACATTGTAAGCCTTTACGAGCGTCGCACTCCCTTGTCTCCGTGCCACCGCAGTATTCCAAATAATTAGTTAGACATTTCGTACCATCTGGAGAAATGGTGCCCCGTCCAGGACATTTACATTCGCTTTTTTGATTAGTCTCATGGACGCGAGTCCGAACCTCAGCGTAGGCAAACAAAATTTACAGAAACGGAGTCAAACAGTTTCTCATAATAATCCCCCAAAACAGTCATCTAATAAAATACTAAACGCTATTGTACGGTTTTAAATTCTTTAGTGCCCCCAGCCTTGTGGTTACCTTAAATGGTGGACTACTATTAAAGCAGTATCAACAACTGGCTCTCGAAGTAGGTAGCGCAGATACGAAAAACTATTTCTTTCAAAGTTCCCGTCTTGCACAAGTAGCTAATGCATACGATGTAATACGGGTCGAAAGATCTATCTGTAAAATGCTACTAGGTTCAATTGCATAGATGTTCATGGAAATACCTTCATTTTTGAGAACTGTTTAACTACGTTACTTCACGAATTGAGCTGTCTCGAAGTCAAACTGAAGTTCGGACTCACTTCCTGTGGTAACTAGTTGTAGAGGCACGACAACTTGATCCTCCAACACAATAAGCTGAAGTTCCCGTCTCAAGGGCGCTGTAACTTGAAACTCCACATTTCTGTCCAGGATTCACTGTACATCTTTTCAGCACTGGATTGTAAGTACCGGTAATATTGAAAGTGCCGTCAATTATGGGACACTCACACGTAAACTTTGATCTGGAACAACGCAGTGCACCTGGACTGCTCCTCTCAATATTTTCCAGACACTGTGCGTCGATAAGACACGATTCTCCATATTGTTTCTTCTCGAGGCACTGCTTTTTAGTAGCAAAAGGGACCGTTTCATTGACACAGATGCAGTAAGTCTGCTTTCCCTCAGTCGTCTCGTAGTCGTAGTAACCGTAACGACGACGAGGCGCACTTGGAACAATGCAATCCGCATTTTTCGGACACTTAGAACATGGGTACTGTGAAAGCGTACCGTATCCTATGTAGTAGCTGGGTATTAAGAGAAGTACACATTTTGCCTTTTCCAGGTCGTAAGTCCAATGTTCCCCACAATTTGACAAACAAATGCCGTTCCTACATTTTAGATCCTTGTTAGGGTCGCAATCATCGGTGGCATTGCTGGGCGAAGTATCTATCTCTGCGGAAGTTGGCTCGATCGTAGTTAATTCAATGCATGACTCGTTGTATTGTTTCAAAGATTCGGCCTTCGCAAGTATGAAGATGTGTAAGAGCAATATAGTCAAAACGCGACGTACTCTTTGTTTCGTATCCATGACCATATATACTAGGTTAAGTTTTAACATTCAGTGTTGTGGATTTTGCAGTGTAACTGAAATTTTTGCTGACTGTCACAGTCTTTTACGCAAAATATTGCTGACAGGCTAAGTCTCGTGTGCAGAATAATTCCAAGAAATGATCGTTTCCTCGTTGTCAAGTCTTTGAGAGTAGTAAAGGTTATCATTCACGTAATTCGCATAATCTAAACACATAAAATTGATTGAATGTGTATCAGTGAGTTTGTTTGTCAGTTGTTTCTATCGAAGTTTAAATAATTCGATGTACAACAGCTAAACTTGGTTTTGTTGTTTACTCCAGTTCACTCATAAAAATTATAAAAGTTTATGCCGGTAAGTACAGTATTACGCTTCGAACGGAAGAAGTGGACATTTGGATGGTTGCGTGCTTTTGTTTTGTATTAGAATAAAATTCTTACATTATGACTTATGACTCAAAATACCGATCATGAATCGGGGACTCAGCTAGTACAAATAATTATCAAAGAGCTTTTTCATGGATCGCAAATACTTGTATTCGCACTGAACTACCATATTATGATTACCATGCCATTAACAACCTTCAACCCAACTTTACACTTTCGGTTTGCTATTTGTTTACTGGTTATTTCATGTACGTTGCACAGCTAATTCCACATATTTAGATAACGTTTATTTAAAGCAATAGCTGATAGGAGTAGGGGGGTTGGGGATTAACACGAGGGTAGTAAGGGGTGCGCTGTGGGTAATCGCGTTTTTATTTTGAATGGAAGCTATGCACTAGCAAAGACACAAACCTCTGCTTTTCTACATATCTCCCTTTAACCTTGCTTTTCGAGATATAGCTTCTGAGGACAAGCATAGAGACTGATTCTTTAATCAGTCTATTGTTGTTTTTTCCACGATTTTGCTTAAATACACTTAACCCAGATTGTGTAGCAGATTCGTGAGGTCAGGTTCATAACGAGCAAGATCCCAGGGTTCTCTTTTAGCGATTTCTGTTTAAATTAATTCCTTCTTATCCTGTTTGATCAAGGCTAGGCTAGCCAAAGGTCTCAAAAAGTGGTATATATTGCCAGGGGAAAGTAGTATTGGCGATAAAACCTCTATTAGAGCTTTATTTTTACTGGAGAGGTCTTTAATTGGCATTCTTTTCTGATAAAGCTTATCTTTAGTGAAACCCATGCACTTAAATACTACGTGATGCATTCTACTAGAATTCACGAGCGTTCATCATTAAATTTAATAATAATAAAGGTATTTCGCTTAACAATACTTCAGTATTTTCATCAAAGAATAAAGAAAAATATATAATTCGTAGTTCCCGTACACGAAAAAGTGTTTCTTTCTGCGTTATTCTTCACATGAACAACATTAAAATCTGGACTCGGCACAAAGCTCGAAATCCGAGCAAAGTAAAAGAGACCCGCACATTGCGGCTGTCACCACATGCCTTTATGTAAGAAATAAATACCTATAAGGCTCTATACTCCAGTAAGTGGCACCAATAATTTAGAAAAGCTAAATTAGCGTCTCCATGTCCCGTAAGGCTCAGGCCGCGAGAAGCATTTCGGCCAACCTCCCCGCTCCCTTTATTATTACATTACTTAAGTTAGATGTATGGGGTAGAAGGGTGCTGACATTAAGATGCAATACAGTGAACAATTTGGAGCCTTCTCTGCTTATTGTTTTTTTTTCTCCGTCCCAGAGCTGAGCGGAGAAAGCAAGAGCGGTTTCTCTTGACGAAAATCCTCAGCGCCCTAGGAGAAAGCCCAGAAAAGGAAAGGAGCCAACGTGGACTGAGGAAAACTCCCAAATCCAACCTCCACCCAACCCTGTGGGATATTCAGCGAGCAGAAGAAAAAATAGGACAGGTTTGAAGAATAATAAGAAGTGGGAGAAGGAAGCCGGAACAGAATCATGGGCCACTCTCCGCACATATAAATATGAAAAGAGAAAAGTCACATTGAGAATGGAACTTACTTATGAATTCTGGAAACGAATGCTTATTGGTTCATATAGTTTTTTAAGAAAAAGAAACATATTTGCCCCAAAACTTTTTTTTTTGTTAGTTAGAAATGTCTTTCTCACTCCGTTCTGAACTGGATCTAGACATAAGGTACAGGGTGGATCTATGGTTCTTTATATTTTCTCTGTTTTGTAAATTAGATAGATATATATCGGTCATGTCTATGCTGGCAGATTAAAATATTATGAAGAAATACTTACATTCTTCAGATTTATTCAGATGCACCTTGTAGAACTTCGGTAAAAATGAGAAGATATTTCATTGCGTTTACATACAGTTTTTGCTAATGGAACAATTACTTCAGTTTAATAAAAAACGAGTTTAGTTATTTTAAAGTTAAAAATAAAAATAATATATACTATATAATATATAAAATATATACATATATGTCTCTAAACTGGTACGTGCTATTAATATGACAAATAAGGTAAGCGCGACCTAGAAAATATGCACAACTGGGAACTTTATTTTTAACGCCACAAAATAAGTACTAATGCGTCAGGAAAAGATAGTAAACCTAACCTAATGCAAAATGCAATAGGCCGTTTGCCATTTTTCTTCGATATTGATGTTCATAGTGTGATTTTCCAGCGTTGATTTTGAGTTTGAGTTTCAGTAATCTTAGACAATAAATTGGCCTACTTAAATATGCTCTGCTCTAGAAATCGGGAAGAATTATTTCCTATTAGTATATTTGACTGTGCCTTGAATAAGACCTCCTTCCCGAGTAACGATTTCAATACTAGCTCATAATGGCAAATACTTGTAAGCCATGAGCCTGAAGTATCACCGCGGTCGGCCCTGTACATTTACTTTACTATCTTTCCCTGACGGGGAGCCCAGTAGTTTTGTAAACTGGCTGGGCTTGAGGCAGAGAGCGAAGCGGCCGAAGACCCGAAATTTTGTGCTGTAGAAGCGGAAAAGAACAGACAAAGGAGGGAAAAGAAAGGAGAGCCGGAGAAGTAAGGGAAAAAAATCAAACCACACAAAAGATTTATCGAAGTCATTGCCATTAAGTTTTCACCTCATCCTTTATGAGAATGTCTCTACTTGACCAGAATTCTTTATCATCTCTGATCTTGTCCTCTCTGCTCCCTCTTCTGCTCCCAACACGGACACTGGCGGAAAACACATTACGCACTTCTTAGGAGCCTCAATGTACACAGAGGACCGCTCTATAATCTCCTATCGTCCACCCAGCCACCAACCCTCACAAAGCATCAGAAACAGAAACACCTCAAAGTGTTTCTGGCCTTTCTCTCCAAATGCAGTCCTTTCTCCCTTCTGCCAGTGTCATAACTGAGGACGGAGCACGAGTTCCTGGAAATCTTTTCGGGTATAAATATTACCATACTCCATTCGGGCCTAAGCCTTTCAATTGCCTCATATCGTATCATATGGATTTCTGACAATGAAATTCGGCCTGCCCACCCTTTCACCATAAGAGCAAAGGTCCTGCCCAAGCCCTAGCCACCTTAGCAGAATTCCAATATCCGAATTTCGATAACTTTCTCTTCCTGCTCTCTCCGTGCTGAGTATAAAACATATATGGAAGCTGAGGGAACAACCCTGTCGGCACAAGTAGCGGCGTAGAAGAACTGACCAGGCCGTAAAGCCAACACAAGGCTCTTTTGTTGGGTTATTAGAAAATATTATTTTGATACTCACGTCACAATCCGTTAAATCGTAGTTATTCTCTCGACGTCTCTCTGTTCCCATTCCGACTGATGGGAAGATGAGTGAAGACTTTGATCCGTTAATTGAATTACAAGCCAGCGGAGCTCAGGAGGAAAAAGACCGCTGCTGAGCACCTCTAAGCCCCTTCCCCCACATCCACTCACAGCTCCGCATTACGGATTTATAGTCCTTGGCCCAATTTAGCAGTAATCTCTCCTTGGGCTTCATTATGAATTGATACGGATATCACCTCTTTTGAATTTTGAGCAGGTTTCTTCCAAGGGTCATTCCGGGAAGCCGCCCAAGGAAACTGCAGTAATAGTAGATAGGATTTGTTATGCACAAGTGCAGAACATTTTAACTGCAAGCTAACCATGATTATTCCAGCACATTTTTATTATTCAATAGTAAAAAAACGTGGAGATACAGCTCTTGCGTTTGCATCAGTCGGCTCGATTCTGTCCAAATTGACGATAGCAGATAACTAGAGCGGAAGTCGGGTGTAAATTTTCAAATTTTTGTCACGATTTAAACTTATTTATTAAGAAAATATTACGCTCTGGCTACACGGTTAGTTTCAGTTGTATTTAGTGACTTTTTTTATTGTTATTTAATCCAGTGCATATTTTTGATGATTTTCAGATAACTATTGTAGTTAAATAGTTATAACTTCAATAACATTACAATGTACAGTGGCATACGTGGAGATAATAATGATAAACGTACATACTGAATTAAAAAGCGCAGTGTATTACATTGCTTCTTCCTGCTCTGAGAACATTTTCCTCACTCGCAATGCACTACTTACTAAAGTATTACCTACATACATAGCAAAACAGGAGGATCCTGCGTAGCTGTTGATTTTAGGTTACACTTCATCATAGAGGCTGTTTGGATGATTTATAGTAACGCAATTACATTATCTTTCATCGCCTAGCAGTCCCCACATCGGAACTTTCACCAAAGCTCTAGAGTGGAGGAAAGTTGATGTGTAATTACAGTTGGTCCTCTGTTTGAGAAGCAAGTTTTAAATTAGGAACTCGAATCATAGACTGAAGGGAATGGAATTATGGATGGTGGATCGTGGATTAGCACAACTCGAAAGCACGCATTTAGTATATAATAATATTGGTATTATCCAATTTCCAAGTTTTGGCACTCCTGCTTGGAACCGACGAGGGTTAGGCCAGATTATGGATTGTGTCTATGTACATAAATAGATAGAGAGTGTCAGAAGAAGAGCACCTTGGTAGCTTCTCATCCATCTCGCATCATGCAACTCTTCCCCCAATCCCATGTGCAGATATGATACAATAAATTGAATCGTTTTGGGATTGGGAACAAGGGATCTTTTCTCACTTGAAAACAATCCTTTTGACTGCATGGGACATGGCCTACAGTCGACTTGTGCAAACCCAACAAGGCCAACTTTCTCCAGACAACGGCTCAATAAATGTTCAAACTTTTGAGGGGAAAACATACATTTTTTATGCTCACATTCCTTCCGCATCATTGACGACTCCAGAATCCCTTGTCGTCAAATAGTAAGCAAGCAGTAAACATTGTCTGAATCAGGTGCGGATAACAAATAACAAACATTGGGGCGGGTGCTTAGAGCTCCAATCAACTTTCCACAACCGCCTTCGGCGTCATTAGGCTTCAGGCGTGAGACCTGTGGTGTTTTCAATTGTTTTAAATTTTACTTAAACTTTGTATAATTTGTTTGAAATTACTAGTTGGCGGAAGCTAATGTATCGCGTCGTTGGTATAATGAATGAATGTCAAATCCACGATTTTGAAACAAGGTTCAGTTGTTCCTAAAATTTCCTCAAAACTAACCAACCTAACTATAACCTGGCCAAAATCATCAACATATAACCTTATTTTAACAGTTTTCGTGGTTAAGACGGGAATTGGCGCTTTTACAATTTAACCCTTAAACAAATAGATTGTTACAGGGATATAACCACTGAAACACTGATTGATTAATTTCTTATTTCATGTTGTTAGCAGCATAGTAGTGGATGTATCATAGTAATGGAATGCCGATCGTAAAATGTTGAACGAACCCACAGCCGAATTGCGTAAATAATCATAAGGAATAATAATGCCGCTGAGCATTTGCATTGTCAGCACTGGAATTACACTATATTATCACAATATTGATAACTCTCTTTGCTCTTGCTCGGTATTAGTGATTGCAATCCCGGGATCCCGCCTTTCAGTAGTCGGGATTCAATCCCGGGTTAGGCTTGGTGCTTTGCAAGCTTAACAAAGTTCGGTTAGGTTTTATCTTTTTGAGTTTGGTTAAGCAAATTTTTACCCTAAACTATTACAAATCGTATCATGGTAACATCGTACCATTTAATAAAATGACTTTGAAGTTGTAAAAATGATAAATGTGTTGACAAACAATTACTTTCCTTCAAAATAATTTTTTTAAATCCCGGGATCCCGGGATTGGGTGAATTTCGGGATTGTAATCCCGGGATTCAAAAGCGGGCGGGATTGCAATCACTACTCGGTATATCTACGCTAACAGTAAACTGATCAACACATAACGCTGATTCGGCTTGATATGCGAAAAATGTGGGTAATACCTACTTAAGAAACTATAACCCATATGACCTAAGTCGCATTTCTCAATACATATTTTATTGCATGTGAAATCAACGACCCGAACGAACAATTTGTATGATATCAGAACTAAGTCCGATATTATAAAGATAGCACGTTTCATATGGTTATGCTTTTGAGTGCGTGGATTAAAGAAGGCAATGAAAAAATTTCCGTTCTTAACATAGAACATAAACGATATAACGAATCTATTTTTTTTAAATCCGACCATAATTTTCGAGAAAATTTATTATACATTTCAAAACAATTTACAATATTACAGCATTGGAATATATCAAAAAAAAATTAGATATTAAGTGGCAACTATTTTTCTTAAAGTTAAGATTTTAACAACACAAGCAGATCTACTGAACATGGAAAGCAAACATCTAATTATACATATGACATTTGTAAGTATTGGAATAATTAGTTGGACAATTGTTATGGTTTTCTAACAAATCTGCATAGTACTACTGGTCAAGTTTTGAAATTTATTGATTTAAAGTGTTTACAGATATCTCATAAAATATATAATCACGGTGGCACTTCCACCGTTACGTTCCTGCGCTTCCTATATTGCCGACATGTCACTACATTTCGCTGGAGTTGACTGAAAGCCAAAATATCAGGCCGTCGGGAATTTTGTCAAGAATTAAGTGGATTCGCAACGGTTTTGGATTTCCCAGCGGGAGCAGTTCAGTGGTAATTATGTGTTGCGTGTTGGGTTGGATGGTCTTCAGATTCGCACTGGTTTGGAATCTGCCCAGCTTGGCATTGATTTGGTTTTGAATTTGGATACCTTTCACCTCTCGGTATGTTTTGACGGAGTTTCCTGAAAAAATTCAAATAAATTTATAAGACTAGGTACCAACATGTCTTCCTATTGATACAATAGCCGTATCGGGAATTCCCATATGCCAGAAAATTACACTCACCTCTATGGCACAGTTGTTGCCGCACGTCCCCACCATTAGAAATTCGGCAATCTGGTAAATAATCTGCCCTTTCAAGATCGACCTGAAAAGAATTCAAAAAATTATATGAGTAAAACAAAACTGCGCATACCACAATTTAAACGGGTTTGGCCTGTAAAACCTTTACTTGACCTGCTTACAGAAATATTTCCATCGTGACCCACTGCTGAAATCATGTTGATTTACCCGTAAACCTTGAGAAATGTTAAAGTGGAGATGGACCTAATAATAAACAACAATTTACGGCATTTGAACCAATTCTTGCCAATATTAGTAATTTTGGATAATATATTATTCCAGTTGTAGCTTACTTCTAGTGAAGAGACCAACGATGACGCTTGATCTTGCCAACCCAGGCATTAGACATTGTTCCTTGTTTTCTAAAATGCAAATACCATATATTTTACCAAAGTCATTAGCAAAATTACTTATAAATATAGAGCAGTTAGATCAATTTAGACTTACTTAGAGCATCCGAAGTAATTCGAACTGAATTGTCTGAGCCATTGGGTTAAGGATACAAGATAAGCTCAACAAATTAGTTTAATTACCCTAGTCACCTATTAGGGTTGTTCGTGCCCGTTTATGTCAAGTCAGAGCGTCTGTCTACTATTGGACTGCAAATTCTGCGGGAAGACTTGCATAGCTACCATGACGTCAGAGTGGAAGTAACATCAGGATAAGTCAGTGGAGCCATGGAACACGATAAGCTAGCAACGGTTCGTTTTAACGTAATTGCATGGAAGGAAATTATCGTTTCGTTAAGTGTGAAGGACTTTAATTACCTATGAAAGCCATTTAGTAACTATTAAGATCGTGTTGTAACAATGTGCTGAGTCTAATGTTTCAAGATTGCCTAATGCAATACCTCGGGTCACCAGCATATGTTCTCAGGTGTCCGGAGAATTGGGCAAGCTGACCAGAACTCGAAGGAGAGTGATCTCAACCTCAAGTCCCGGGAAGCTCTGGGGAAAAATTGACAAATTCTTATGCCCAGACTGGCCTTTTTATAGTAAGCGTAGCAGGGGCTGTTGCCTGTTGCGAACACGGAAGAACGGGACACCATTGTGTTTGAGGACAACCGATTAAAATCCAAGTGTTTTGAAAAGGTAAGGCTAATTTACTACCCGACACTGAACACAGCATAGTTCATAATGTTAGTATGTTCGGTCAAGAACTTTTGCGATACCTAGTAATTAAAGCGCCTTTTTAATAGTACTTACATGTAAAAAATAACGAGGAAGTCTTGGCTTTTTGCACACGGCACGCTGTGCAGTACTTGGTAATAAAGTCCAAGGTTTATTCTAGAAGAATCCAAAGTGTACTACCAAGTACCAAGTAATAACCCAGTGCCGATACGTATTGAACGAACCTGATGTCATTGACGTCAAAAAGGCATACTTACGCATTAGAAAAATAGAAATAAGCAAAGGTTTGCATCTGAATTAGGACTTTACGAATATTGAACGAATAACTCGCGCTGCTCGGTACATCTTAGCAGCCAAAGAATAAGTTTTTAAAAACACACAGCGAATATGAGTGTATATGCGAAGATTTGGCTGTTACATGTTACCTTGTTATGTAAATTATCGAGAGTAAAACTCGATCCACCACGATGACATTAGACAGTATAAGAAAGTTATTCAAATATGATGGAAAGTAACCCGATTTCAGCTACGTAGTAAATAGCTATAGACGTACAAAGTCATTCCGCTAAGCCGCGTTTGTTTATAGAATGCGTAATATGCACAACCACATAGTAGTAAATTATTTATCTCAAACAGTTTGGATTAGGGCTGAGTCGTTTACAATGAATTCTACAAATATTCACTAAAGTCAGGTTATGTGTTATTTTGAGGCCTTGTCCAGCGGTCACGGCATGCGGCGTCTTTTATTCACATTCACATTTATTCACATCACATTCACGCCTAAGCACATACACAATAACTGTGAAAGAATTATTTCAATTTAAAGATTAAATGATTATTATATAGAGCTAGCTGGCTCACTAAGCAGTGCCAAGTACCTTACTCGTACTGATCTGTGTAGCTGAACTGGTTACAACTTGTACCGAATTATGTACAAAGTTGTGTTTCGAGCCCCTAAATAACTTAGGATAGATTCATGCATACCTAATACCTACACACATAATAACTACAAAATAATGGTTACATTTACTATTTGGATAATACGTGTTATTGCTGCGTTGTTAAGACGACTCTCTATTGCTAGAAATACTACCGGGTTAAATCGTGAACTTAGGTAATCGACTCTTATTGCTAACCGCAAAATCGATCGGTTGACAAATTGATAAAATACATCAGGTTGACCAGTCAGAAAAACTCTCCGGCAGAAGGAAGTACGCCACAGAATGATTAAGCACATTATATTCTAGGAATAAATAATCATGTATTGCTGAAAGGTTGAATCGGAAATATACATAGATATAGGTTGCAGGTGCGGATTACATAGAGAAAGTATTTACTATCTTCATCTGGTTAATCGAATGAGGAAGTGTGGACGGAAATAAAAGCAAGTGTATCATCTAGGGAAACAAATCATGAAAGTATTTGTGTCCTGACTGAGTGGTGCAGCTGGGAGTGGAAGAATAGATAATAGAACCACTCGACCAGCCCCAAATGTATTGATGAAAGGAAGAAGTTGACAAGCAGACAAGTTGGGAGACGAGAGGAAGAAGTTGAGGCATGAGAGCGTGGCAACTAAGCATAAACAACATCTTGGGCCTGGAACTGCTCAAGACAACAGGCCTGTCCCTCTGTCCCACCTAATGTTATGAGTTCCCAGTCTCTCAGCCTCGAGTGTCTTTGTCATTAAAAGCTCAATAAAAACCAAGGTTGTAAACATCATCTGGGAAAACTATCTCTTATCTCCCTTCCTCTCCAGACAAGGGAAAAAATGAAATAAAAATAAAGCAGTTGAGATGGAGACCCAGTGTCTTCTATTGTCTCCCTTGTCATAATAATTTTAACCAAATGTTCCGTCAGCCGCTCTCTGACGTAACACCATGTCAACTTTCCTAAAAGCTGGACTTTCATAAAAACATAAACTTAGACGCCTTTTGTTCTTTTTCAAATGGGAGTAAATCCAGTGCGTTGGCAGTTGGCATTGCTTTTTACCAAGAAGTTCTGTGTGGAACCCAATGTATGTGCATAAGATCCCTAAGTAGCATGCCCTAATTTACCCGCTCTGACGTTTCTGTAAGGGTGAGGTGAACTTATTAACCGAAAGAACTATGGACAACTCATGCTACTGTACGTACAGGCCTGAGAATAGTGGGTTTGGCTGCTACAAACTCTTCGGGGAGGAATGCTGACACGTTCAAATCACAGCAAAGCCAGTTCTTTCGCTATTCCTCATGACGTGACCATAACTCTTGACTGTTCTTGGACATAAAATAGTTTGCATGATATACTGATAAACGCAAATTCAGCGTTATAATTTGTAATGGTACATGGTAATAAGAATATTATTGCGAGATTAACATTGTCTGGCGAGCATAGTTATAAAATATGTTATAATCAGGTATTATACATTTCATCACACTTCGCCCATCTTGACGGTATCTGGTACAGGCTTCCAATGAGATAGGTATAATGTACGTGTTCAAGTTCACTTATAGCATTCATTTAAAAGTTTAAAATTAACTGAAGTAAGTTAGCCGAACGAATTAATCCATTTGGGTTAGAATGAATTTACTCTGATTGAAAAACCATATGGTCTCATGAATCTAATCGTAGCGTTGCAGTAGTAAAATACAGTATGAACTGGTATGAAATTACCGAAATGAATGGGTTTGGCCAGGGCTCATGCGCACTGCAGAAGTTATACAATGATTAACCGGAGTAATGTTAAACCTGGATCTATTTCTGATTTCTGACTATGAAATTAATTTCTAAAACTCCAGCGATTCGATTTGGTCCTTGTCCAAAAACTCACATGACATTTCTACATGTTTACATATACAGTAAACCTCGTGCTGCCACTACAGATATGTAGCTTGACCGCTACCTATTCAATGTGCTTCTATATGCAGCTGGCACCTGATTATAAAAGTGTGACAGACATACAGATAGACGTACATGGACAATCAGATAATGCCCGACAAGTCGGCCATGTCATAATAAATAGTAGCTTTATCAGAAATTGCCTCAATCCCGAACCAACTCAACCGAGTCCCATACTGTTTGGTTGGGTTTCTTAGGTTCGGGTTACAGTGAGAAGAATCCGTTGACCAATTCACCAGATAGGAATTCAATTTCGAAGTACCTCTCATATTTTCAAGCTCTTCTGCGTAATCAAGCTTTGTTTTCTTTTCAATAATAAATTCTACACCTATACTAAATTCCACATAGAATGATATATAGTGCAGGCCATCAACTGGGTATGCACCAATGCAATAAGCGGAAGAAATTCCAGGATGTCATTCGGGTAAAAATACGCAAACCCAAGCATTTACTTTTCTGCGTAGCTTTCTGAAATTGGGAGATATGAATTCCATGATATTGCTGTCCTAATAATGCCTCTGGTATGCGTGTAACTTGAACGCGTTGTTTCTTGTAGCTTTATTAAATGTTTACCTTTAATACATGGATGTATTATGATTTATGATGCTTATAGAACAATCTAACCAGTTTAGACTTTTCTCAGCAGATAATCTGTAAACATCCATGTTATAATTGATAATTTAATACAGATTTAATAAAGCAACTTCAAGTTTTTAAATTAAATTAGGTGGATTTATTAGAAATTCGCTTGTAGTAATTGAAACTAGTCAGTGTAAAGGGTTTATCCTAGTATACGAGTACCTGCATATATTGAATGCACTTAATACGGATAATTTCCCTTTCCTATAGCCGATTTGCATATGGCCTAGCCTACATACATATATTGAGACTGCTGTTTTGGAAAGAGTTCAATTGCATTACACACCGGCCGGATAGACTGAGGTTTGTCGTTACTCGATATTTCCCATGTAAAATACTTTGCAAAGGAACTGGATTTTATGCAGTTGGCTTGGCTTCCTGACAACACTCAAGACATGCGAATGAGCAAAATGGCTCCAGAGTTGCTTTTGCAGCCAATCTGCCCAAAAAGGGAGTAGTATCGTATTATGAGGAAAAGGATTTAAAGTCCCAAGAAGAGAAAGGGAAAAATAGAATGTTATTCATCAATGTATAAGAATGAGATCAGATTCGATATTTTGGTATAAAGACGTTGACACTTTGATAGAAAAGTTGAAGAAAGACGCAAACAAGAAGAAAAGGAGGAAACTTTTACCTATTTTATGTCTACTCACAACAATATCCTCCTCAAATTTTATTGAAGTGTTACTCTCAGCTGAAAGTGATAGACGGAAAGAAAGCCGAGTAACTGAGCTGGGCAACGGCGAAACATTCCCCTGCAAAAAGCGTATATCAAAGATATTCCTGTTGAAATGGTCTCTTATAAATGGTCGCTTGAAAAAAATCTCCTCAAATAAACTTCAAACCGTAAATTTTGGTCAGCTACAGTTTGACTGCAATGGATATCGTGTCAATTTTTTAGCAGGAAAATTTAATTCAAATAATTGTAAAATTGAGGAATAGATAGATTGAATTGAATCTGACACGTATTTGAATGAAATGTATTGTAGTAGTGAACTTTTTCGCAGGGAACTTTTTCGTAGAACTGAGAAAACCGGTGAGGGCAGGTAGAAGCTAAACCCAGGAATGAAATCCTACATCAGACCCCACCAGAGAACCATTCTGGGACTTTGGCTAGAAATGAAAGTTGTTAAAATGCACGTGGAAAATATATAAAATATGTATACGTCTTTTTACATATTATTAGTTTTTCCTCTCTCGTCACTCAGCCTTTTCCTCCTGATTTTTTAAAGAAGCCGAGAGGACCAACTGAAGCAAAACGAGAGAAGAAAAGGGAAGGAAAGTGACGAAAGCTTGATTGATTCATCAGCTTTCTGAACGTATTACTTATTTATAGGTGGAAGGTCGACTTTTTCCCCCTTTCCATCACCTCACGCTTTTCTAAAGCCCCAACTTCCGTTTTCATTTTCACTCAGGAGCGTAATATACTTTCGTCTGAGTGAGTGATTCTATTAGGAACTAATCAGCATTTTTTTCTGTAGACTCAAATCCGCATTGATCCCTCGGCTGCTCTAAGCTATTGTAAATTAAGTCTGAACCAAAACTTTAATTATTCTCCTTTTGGAGAGGGACGGAGTTCCTAGTCTGAGACCAGACAATCCTTCTGCACCACTTGATTTAAGTCTCTCAAAATTATATTTTGAGGATTAGGAGACTTGGAATTCCTGACCCAAAAGGCGTGATGCAGTCGGGTTCAAATCCTTTTTCATGCATATAGTGGCACATGCAAAAGAAACTGATTTCCATTCCACTTTATTTATACGTAGACTGCACTTAAATTCAATTCAATACGTTGCAGCAATACTTCAGAGCTACATGTTCCACTATCAGAGCTGTTCAAAGCTAGCTGGCAGAACATTTCTACTTTTGTACCATACTTTCCGTCATAGGTGGGCGTACTGTCCACCCCTCACCCTCACCACGCCCTCACGGCACTGAGGGGTGTGATTTTGTACCCCTCACGCCCTCACACGCCCTCACTGGAAATTGGCACCCCTCGCCCTCATCACCCCTCGAGGGAGGGGTTTTTCACCAAAGAAAGATACCCCTCGCCCTCACTCACCCCTCGTATAGCTAAACACGTATAAGTCTTTGCCAACAAGATTTGT
>JAQFXY010000113.1:0-58233 GCA_034693865.1 Ceratophysella sigillata
AAAACCAATGTGGGGCACACACGTTACGTAACGTGTGTGCCTCACATGGCTTGTGAGGCACACACGAGATCAGTACCCATTTGGTTATAGGGTGATAAGATAACAGATTTATTTTAGATAACGTTGATTGAATTGACTTGCCCGTAAAAGTATCTCTGGTGATTGGATAAAAGTTTGGCATGGATTCTAAATTCCTACAGCGACTTCAATTCTTATAGTTAGACTTATATGAAGCAATGATGTGTACAGAAATTTATACAATGCTTAAATTCTGCGACAACTGGGGACGACAATTGTGCAGCGACAATTTGGCCAGGGGCAATTGGGCAAGCGACAATTGGGACTTCTGAAATAACAGTGTCATTCAGTGGCTTAGCGTCATTTTGTTCCATTAGGTTATGCGTTAGGCTTGGATTATGTCAGGTTCCCTTTGGCAAACCTTGCCGTGAACTAATCGAACCTAACCCGGCCCCAATCCACCGAAAGCGGGGTTAAGCCTTAGGTGGGAGACATAACAATCGATGATAACCTAGCATGAGAATATTAATCAAACCGCAGTGAATACATCAGTAACCAACGACGCAGTCTTCACTTTAGAAGGCACTACTGTCCTAGGTGATGAATTGCCGCTTGCCCGGTTGTCGCTACTACAATTGTCGTATATTTACCAATTGTCACGGGGACCAGCGTTGCCACTAGCCCGATTCTCGCCTCCCGATTATCGCCGAACGCAATGTTACCAAGAACGCAACATATAGCGAAATATCTTAGCTTATGCTTTAGTAGGGCGAATGAACTCATAGGGTTTCAGGAAATCCTACAGACAAATGAGGAAATTGCTGCATTCGCTTTCCGGAAATAAGTCTCGTGAAACAGTAGAATTGAGCAAGATTTCCAAAGTTTCGAGACAAGTCTGGATGTTGGTAGGAGAAAGTAAATAAGTGGGTGAGTGAAAGTAGGCATTTATCTAAGGCATCCGCCCATATGATGTCCCTCTGCCCCTCCAAAGCCCTTCGTCTTACTTGGGAGACGTATTAGAGTCAGCGGGATGAGTAATGGGCTCCATAGGAAAATCCCAGGGATTCCCGCCTTTTCCATTCCTCCAGCAAAGGGACCAGAGTACTTACCCGGGTATAGCCCCGTTTCCCGCTTATTAGCAATTGCGGACAATTCTAGGATTCTACGACATTTTGCCCACTACCATATAAATCAAAAAGTTAACCTAGCCCAAATAGCTACATTGTATTTTTCTCAGGAAGATCTATAAACATTGTGAGTTAAAACTTTTTTTTACAATCTAGGTCTAATTGTAGACCTCAGTGGCACATTTTCTTGATATTTTCTTTAGATGCCTTTATTGCACCTAGTACCTATGTAATTGCGAATCCATGAAATTAATAGGCCGGCTTAGATCAACCAGTTCATCAGTTTTCCAAAGACGTCTCAAACGTGTCATTGTATTTGTATTGGCGGTGCTCGTGTTTAAAGTTGTGGAAAAGTACATGCGCTTAACCTAGGGGGTTGTGGCGGAAAACTGAAGCAAGTAGAATGCCCTTAAGATTTTCCACTATAAATGACAATTATTATAATGAATTATTATACGTGGTTTTGCTATTAAAATCTTTAATATAATTCACTACATAGATTAATAGTGAAAATACGTATAAATTTGAATTGAAGCTGCCTGAAACTGTAACATATGAACAGTAGAACTGAGCTGTGTTTCGTGGCCTTTCTGCCTGCCTGCATTCTTCATCTCGGCTCTCCCTCAAAGAAGTGAGACAAGAGAAAGCAAAAGTTTAGCAAAAGAAAATGGTGGTTGAACTGACAAGGAAATTTGCGAGACGTGGTCATTTATCAAAATGGAAGCAGGGGCAGAAAAACCCAAGATCCCTTCTTTTCTGCCTCTTCGTCCTGAGCATCAGTGGCCAAGGCAGGGAAAGTCTTACAAGACGACGGGCTAAGAAGAATTTACTCTTGTGGGCAAGGTGAAAAGTATAAAATAGTCTTAAACGAGTTTGACCTTTTTATCTCTTAAGTGAGAAACAGAAGCTGTATTTTTTACACAGGCCTTCATTAATCATGTATTTAGCAATGATTAAGTGCCGCTCTCATTAGGAAGCACAAATCCTGAAATCTGAAATGGGTCTTCGCAACGAAGCCGCTCTTCTATCTACAGGAAGATCTACAGTAATTTAGTAGAATTTACGAATCTGCTACTGCCAATTCTCTGCTGTTATTACACCAGATATCACAACTGATGTTCGTAATACATTATTATAGACGATTTAGTACAAATCGGTTCATGATTTTAGGTCAACCTACGATATAATCTTTATTAACAACGGTATTGGGTCGCACGGCATTAAGTCCTGGGTTCCGGAAATATAGTTTACTTTTGCCTGTAGCCTAGTCCTTGCCCCATGGTTAAAACAAAAAAAGGTAGAAAACCCAAGGGACAACAAATGTCATCTGCTGAGCTCAAAGGAATTCAAAAGTGGAATTACAGATGGACGGTGTCATAGGAGAGGCTGTGGCCCATCTCGCATCTCGGCCTAATCCCAATCATCATCTCTGCCCACCCCAGCCTTCAGATGCTAATATGCTGCCAAGTGATTACTTTCTCGACTTCTGGACACGAACCCTTATTTATCCCAGCCCTTATCATCTCCTTTCATCTTGTCACTCTCGTCTACCTGACGGACGACGCTCCACTCATCATAATTGACTCTCATCCCAACTCAGCTTGGGCGAGAGGAGCTGCTTAAGTCAGGTCAGGTTTCGTATTGTATCACTTCCCGTGCTCATCAGCCCAAGCCCTCCACCGTTTACAAATTACCTTCCTTCTCCTCAACACGTGTCCTGTCGTTTTATAGCCTAATGACTTGGGAACAGGCGACCCACGGCATGACACCTATATGTGATTACAAACACGGTGCAAAATGACACATTCTGGTGGAACATACTCCATTTTTAAGTACTTAAAAACATAATCGAATTTGTAAGTGAAGGAATAAAGTTGGACGCTGTATTAGCGCAAACTCATTGCCATTTCAATCCTCAAAGGTCTTTGACCCCAGATTCGCTTAAGCAATAACGTTGACTAGTTAAAAATTTTACTGTGTTATTTTGTTCTTACCATGTTGATACTTTGACTTCAGTAAGTAATCCTATTTCCTGTAACGCAAACACTAACACAAACACAAACACAACGCACAACCGATATTTAAAAAAAAAATATTCTATACTCAAGGAACGACTGAAGCGACGAAGCCTATTGGTAGAAATCCGTGTTATCAATTTTTCATAAAAACGAATGTCATGTCACAAATCCTCAACCTTGTGAAGTGGAACTCCCAGCATTGTATGACAGAGATTAGACAGCATTAAGCATAGAGAGATGCAAACATACACTGGAATAAATCCGTCAGCACTTACTCGGTCATGGACTTAGAGAATGCCACGATGTTCCTATCTTGGAGTCAAAACATTGTTAAGCCTCTTCACTTGAAAGGAAATTGAAAATAATCCATAAGGGGAGAGCATAATACGGAGAGATATTCATTTTTTTGGAGGAATGATAAATATTTCTTAATAACTGACTGGAAGCAGACCTGAAATCTGTTCTGTCCTTCTTACAATACCCAACTAGGAATTCCTTCTGGTACCACTCTTCATATTGGCTCTGTTTTGACATACTCTGAATGTGGAGATAAATGTGAATTTAGTTTTACTCACTTGTATTTCTATTTAATTTAATATAGAAAATACTTTAAATAGCAGGGACAAATGTTCATTATTCATAAAACGATAAACCCTTAATTTTTCAAGCTGAGTTTCTTCAAGATTTTAGTTCATGCCACGACGGCGACTGGAAGTCTATGTACATTTTTTCTCAAGCCCTATCTGAGACAGAAATTAAAAATAAATGAACAACTGTTCGATACTGCTGCTCCTTCTTGGCCTGGGAACAGATAGAACGATACGACTTGGAGGAAACAGTAGAGAAGGATGGGAAGCATATGGAAAATTTCTCTTTCTTTCCGAACATTTAAGACCTCGTCGGAAAGCAGGATTTTACTTTTATGAATTTCTCTTTCCAGAATTAAATACCAGTTACTAGACCCGGAACGGTAGCACATTGGGCAGTTTTCATTTGAGCATCCTTCTGGTTACCACACAATGTGATTATTTCCATTTCTAGGCAAGCGGCTGACTTATATTCCAACACGCTTTCGGTTATCCATTTTTGGGGCTAAAAAAATAGTTAAATCTTTTATCAAAAGCCATTCCACACACTTGATACCTCTCCGTCCCTGTCCGGGCAATCACACATCCAATCAATCTTGCACCAAACCCTCTTTTCATTGAAAAAACGTAGAAATATCATCATAAGCCAGGCCTATTGCCCCGCTGGGAAGCGCTTATATAACTAGGCAAAACGTTATTTGACAAGACAGTATGGACTGGCCTTGCCAAACTTCAGTATCCCTGTAAGCAATGAAACTCTTTGTGTGTTTAACAACTTAACCTAACCTGTCTCAACTAAACTCGAATTATTTATGTAAGTAGTTCTTTGGGAAATCGAATCTAACTTTACTGTACGGCTGTGATACTCAAAAGGAAGGTGCTGGATGCGGGAGCCTCCTGAACCCGTTACAAGGGCCTGACACGTTGACAGGGCTTATAATATATTTGAGTAGCTATGTATTAGGAACCAGGAAACTTCAGCACAAAGCGCAAAAGAAACCATATCCTACATTTCATTTCCAACATTTACCATATTCTCTACTTTGGCCCATAATAACTCATCGTGTCCAAATCCGAGAGTCATTTTTCAAAAAGAGAAAAAAGCGTAAACCTGCTCCATCCATAACCGCTGAGTCTATTGAATTGAAAGAGCTCATGAATTGAATGACTCGTCAATATACTTGAAGGATGGAATAATAAAAAATTGAGACTTGGGAAGTATTGTGTAATTTTCCAGCCGTGGTCGGAGGATTCCGTTCAATGAAGAATATAATCCCTCTCAACACTTTACAAGAGGAAAGACTTTTGTGTTGGGGGCCTTTCAAGTCAGGCTTTTAAAGGTATTTTATTGACACTGTCTGGAAAGGGTCTGCCCACGCTCTTCTCCTTTGTTGTCATTGTCACAGGTACTTTCTCTCGTCGGGGGTGAAAGCACTTCGGGCTCAAAATTATCCTCGTCCGTAACCTGCTAAACATATTTACATTCCTCTGCTCGTCACAAACACAATTCAAGCAAAATACTTGCTGTATTTTCGGCGTTATTTAAAATCGATTTCTCGAAGGTATACATATATATATTTCACGTATTTGCAAATAATAAAGGGTCACTTTATTAAATTGTATAACCCATTTGTGGAGGTGGACTGATTTGAGCCAGAAAGCAAAGTTGTATACAAATAAAATCAGCCTCATGTTTTTGGGTCCAGTTATCCCATGAACTATTTATAAAGTCCTTTTGGATATTGAAGTTAACATGTTTCTTTACCTTTAAATCTACACCTTTGTCTGTAAAAATATTGTCGTTGAGTCTAGAGAATATGAAATCTACACTTTAAATCCCAACTGCATTTATAGTTAAATAAGTATTTTTACACTATTTCCCGATTAAATATATGTTATTGTTTGTTTAAATAAATTCAGAAATGTAAGTTTTCTGACGTGTGCGACCATATGCAAAAATGTATGCACTCTTTAACATATGCTTATACTACGAAACATTGCTTTACTACGTTATTTAAAGTGCAGACCATAACATATACAAACAATTTTAAAAGTATTTTATTATAAAAATTCCAAAGACATGAGCCAATTTGTGAAATGTTCGTAGCTAGAATGGACGCTGCCCAAGGGGAACTGCGTACATCTCGGAATGCTCGCTAGCAGAGAAGAAGCTAAGGATTTCAGTAAATCGGACTTAAATCAGATCCGGAGAGAAAAGCGCATATGTCAGCATCCCGAACCTCATCCTGAGTCCTGACTGAGTTGAGTGAGTCAGGACGAAAAAATAAGATTTTTTTTAGCCCTCCGTCCCTGTATCCCTTTCCCCTTGATCTGTGATGATCATCATGGTGATCCTTTTCCCGTCTTCAGTTTCCTCCCAACTGAAATCCAACACTTGAACAAATTCCTTGCGTTTTTTTCCCAAGAACAAGAAAGAGGCGACACGACTGGATCAAAATCGATGACGACAGACGAGCTTCTTTGTGTGTGTCGTCTGAATGACCATTAACCCTTTATTTCTTAGCCTCTAAGCTGTGAGCACCTGTGTCAACTTTTTTGGAACAGAATTTGGCTGAATTTCGGGAAAAAAGGTCGTATTCTTAGTTGCTTGTCAGAACGGAATTGTGATTTTTTGATGAAATGAAGGGGAAAGGACATCTTGGAAATCGCCTCCAGAGTTAACCAAAAATGTTGAAGGCAAAAATATCATTCTGGACGAAGAGATGTAATAATATGAGTAGATGTGAAACGTCGACATTAAAAGATGAGTCAGAGACTCACCCTCTTGAATACCAATGAGCTGAAGCTTTAATGCTAAACACGGGTTAGGGAAAGCCATCGTGGATCGGGACATACAGCACAATACTGCACTGCAAAGCAAAGGAAACCAATGACAAACACAAATGCATGCATTCAACGCTATTCATGATTTGATGAGTAAATATATTTAACTAGCGCGCCTGTACGAAGCAGCGCCAAGCACTGATCCGTGTAGCTGAACTGGTTTCAACTTAAATAATACTAAAGAAAAACGAAAATGTATTATTTAAGTTTAATTATAAGCCTGTTACGTGTGATAGTACTGGAAATAATTACAAATGATTTATTCACCGAGTAGTTATAATATAGGTCTCAAAATCCAAACAACCAGTGCATTTCTCCCGTAAGGACAAGATCCTGGCCAATTTGCCGTAGGCAACACTGTGTGGTGGATGTGTTGCGTCCTAATGCAATACATACAGTGGTAGTATGATAATGGGCAAAATGATGTGGCATAATAAGAAAGCTTAAGCGAATAATCCTGATATTGAACGCCAATAAAGTTTTGTGGTGCAATAATAACTCAATGCAACACCAACCGCCTATTAAGACACATGTTCTATGTGTTACAACAGCTGTATCAGTAATCCAGATTTCAATGATTTGATATACTGACGAGCATTGAACCAACAAGAAGGTTCGAGTTTGTATTTACACGGTAATGACTGTAGGGTTACAAACTGGATTTCAGTAAAAAATTCTGACCTTCTTGTTATGTTGACCTAGCTCAAGGTGCGACCTGACATATCCCGTAGAATCATAAGGAGAAATGGTTTATTTGTTCGGACTTTTGATGATTTATAAACCATCTTAATATTACGTTATGTATTAACAATTATGTATCAGAGAATTTTTCGCACTCAATATCTTTCAGGATCCCGCGGAGAATCCATTTGAGTTTTGGCGCCACTGGTCCCGAGTAAACAAGAAATAAGTGGGAAACATTTGAATCCATTGTTCGTACCACTACTCCAAGTAAATCATTTGGTAAACAAAAACAACATTCTAAATTCTAACATTCTTTTCTGGAACAGTGAACAGCTAACTTCCGTTTTATACTAAGTGAGATTCATAACCTTCGAACTTGTTGGAGTTATCAAAGCATTCATTATTCATTATCGAACTACCGTTGTTGCCAAGACATTTTGACCTTGACGCCGATATTGTAACCAAACAAACACTACCCGATTCCCAACAAGATACGAAATAGATTACTCGAACAGGTATGCAAATACAAATAGGCAGAAGCTTACCCGGAAGAAACAAATAAGTGGAACGACAAATATTATCGACGGATTTCAATTCACCGGCAAACCTTCTTGCCTCATTCACAATGCCGAAACCTGCAAAACATCCAAAAGCTAAGCATGATCCACCTCCGCCTCCAGAACCTGTGGCTGGACCTGTAGAAGTTCGGAAAACTGGTTCAGGGTCGCCTCAGCGTTCTTCACCCGTTGAAGTTCCGAAAGCTGGAGCAGGGTCGCCTCCGCGTCCTTCACCTGTGGCTGAGCCTGTTGAAGTTCCAAAAGCTGCACCAGGGTCGCCTCCTAGTCCTTTCGCTGTGGCTCAATCAGTAGCAGCTTGGAAAGCCAAGCTGAATCGTGCAGCAATAGTTAAACCGCCGGAAAAAGTTGAAGATGTCAACCCAAGGTCATCCCACCATGTTGTAATACATATTTCTTTAGGCGAACATCGCAAGAGTAGCAGGTCACCAAGATCTAAACGTAGAAATCGACGACAAACCCAAGAGGTACATAGTTCCGCAGCTCCGCCTGTGAAGAAATTGATTGTGAAGAAGCCTGATGTTCCGATTTGCCCTCCTCCAGAGGAAACTGAACCTGCGCCTATCGTTGTTGTTCCAAAATATGTTTACAAAAACCATATTGAGCAATGGGAGTACCCCGCTGGAATTCGACAAGGGGTGAGATACACAAATCAAATGCAAACCTGATTGCAACAGTAAAATGAATACAGCAGAATATTTGTTTTAACATAGATCGTCTTTTGTGAGATCCCGAGACATCTTTTTTCCCGAAGCCCTTCACTTGATGATCCAGACGTGGAAATTAGATTCTTCGGATTGGTCATGGTACTCAAGCTTTTGCAGTACAGCTTAGCCATTCTTCTGATGTCCATCACCGAATATATCCTTAAGTGAGCTCATGTAATATATGTACTTTTTAAATGGCATTTTATTCACACTCTTCATTTTTATTTCCAGTGCAAAATATGGCATTCGCATGCCCAGAAATACAAACTTGCCCGTTATTCTTTGCCTGTAAGTTACTGTATTATATGGCTATGAAGTAGTTTGTTTTAAATTTGTAATGAGAAATTGATTAATTAGCATGAATTGATGTAGGATTCTCTATTTCCTTGGATTCGTGCGTCAATTCTTCGTTCGCATATACAGTGTCGGGCGTCATCATCCGTCTTCAATACTCATCTACCTGTACCAGGTACATACATATTTTGAAAGATTCTCTTTAAAAGAAAAATATGCTCAACTGTTAATACCAACTGAAGAACAATCTTGTCAATTTCAGATGGTTAGTATTTCGATGTCCGGCATAATCGGAAGTCTTCATGCTGAGGACGCCAAAATGAATTATTACGTGTTCTTTATCAGCGTATTCGGGTCCTTTGGATTTGCATATTTCTTTCTGGCACTTACTCCGTTGATTTCTAAAATTGGTCCAAGGACGAGGAACTTTGTAAGAATAGTTAAGATATTTTGCATTTGCAATATTAGTCCCTATCGTCGACGATCGCCATTATGTACTCTTTGTGTTTTGAGTTTCGGGTCAACGGCATGATGCTGAGCTTCATTCCCATCGTTGTCACCTTGCTTTGGTCCGGAATATGTTTTCTTCTCATGGAGAAAACTAGCAAGGCTGGAACCGACACAGCCGTTTATCACTTTCTGGGCAGCATAATGGCTCCTGTCATCTACTCACCAATGGTCATGACGGTGAGTTTCCATCCCTTTTCTCAAAGTCAAAATTAAATGGAACTTAGTATTTTGAATTTGACATTAAATAAGTTTTCTGTTCTGGTTTATTGACTATTCTTCAGTGGGAGGTGTACGAAACAATGAAAATTATCAAAGGCCATCGGTTCCCCATTGGAAGTCACCAGTTCTTGTATATCTGCAATTGTTTTTAACAATTTAAAAACAAACGAAATATGAACACGAGTACCGAATAAATACCTGCACTACTTACTAATAAATATGTAAAAGGCTATGGTCAAGTACTATTTGTAGGTGTATCTACGCAATTTGATTAGTACCAGGCAGGATAGGGTCCCAGCTCAGTAAACATACCATCGTCAAGTTACCGTTCGTACTGTACATGATGTTGAATGAATTTAAATGAGTGTTAAGGATCCATGCAATGTGTCGCAAATAGTTGTTTAGCGTTACGTATGTTTTATGTTTCTATGTAGAGTGAGTTGAGCGTAGTTTTCGGGGCCACAAGTTGAGTTCAGTATTGCCGTCGGATCGTGGCAGTCAGATAATACATACTATTTTGACCTGAACCCTCTCAAAACTCTAAGTTATAAGGTTTCCGAATACACCCGCGCTCAAAACAACAGCCGGAAGTTGTTTTCAGTTTCTAGTTATGGAATCTTAATATATGAATAAAGGACGGACGGTGTGTAAGTGGTTCCATGATATTGTTGTGGTGTGTAAATTGGTATTTTCTGCTTTCTCCAGCAGAACGGCATGGTTGTTGGTCAGGAGAACAATATTTTGGTTGTTTGTTCACGTCTTTCACTCTCCACTTAACACCCTCCCTTCTGTTTGAGATCTCAATAAAAGCGGGTAAGTAAATTATGTTATTTATTTATCCTCTCTGCCACTTTCTTCCACGACCCTCAGCCCACAGTCCGCTCGTCTCCTCTTCGGCCTTGTGCGACTCAAGTGTAGAATGCATGTGTGGGAGAGGCAGGATATGGAATCAAATCAACTCCCACATGGAATCCAATTAAAGACCAATCAATCATCTCACCCTCGAACGGAACGCGACAACGGAAAATCCGTCTTCTCCACACCGATCTATGTATGTACATATGTTAGCGCCAACCTCAATACTTGACTACATACCAATCAGCTCGCGACCAGATAGCTAAGATATTCGGGCCGTTACAAGGGAAAGTTAGTCCTGAAAGTTTTATAAATCTAGTTACCGCTTATGTTATTTCTAAAGCATTTTTGGCACATTCAAGAAAAAACTTGTAAGCAACATTTTGAAACGTGATGCAAGTATCCGAAATGGTTCTTTGTCTAAACGCAAGACTAGTGATGGGGAAGTAATTGAGCCAAAAGTACGTACATTACACTGCTCAACAGTACAGTTACATGTAATGATGACAATTGTGACATCATCCTGAAGAATGAAGAATCCGCATTCAGTTCAAGGAGTTTGGTGTCTGATTAGTTGGCCATAGCCCTTACATTACAAGTCACATCTAAGTAATTCTACAACTCAACTTAAAACAACATATTCTGAAATCAATTACGAAAAATGACGAAAAACAAGCTGAAATGCGAAATGCAGTAGTCACTGGAACGGAATCCTACGTTATAACTTACAAGCATCCATAGAAAGCACAACCCAAGGCCTTCATAATTCATAACCGCCTTAGCACAACCTATAAGCGAATTTGATTTCGCAAGAAAATCATCGAGGTTCTGGAGTCTTGAAATGGTTCAGTGATTTTCCGTATTTCATCTTTTCAAGACGTATGTTTTTTTGTTTTTAAACTCGTCAGTGTTCGAGGTTGAGCACCTAAGTTATACCAAACCAAAACAAGTTCTAGCTGCGTAGAGATCCAGCAAGAGCGTTTGGTCCTGCGCCGGAAATCGGAACCAAAGTTATGGCAGACGCCATTGGACAAAGCGGACCACCAAAGGGCGACGACCTCTGTAACCGTCTTTGCTCACAGGGTGATTACTTTTTGTTTACTTACGTCCAATGATTTAGCTTATATGCTTACGTAATTGCTGGTAATATTTAAAAATTAACCAGTTGAGCTTTCCGTGTGGTACAATGCAAATAGACAATGACAATACTGTGTTATACCTACACAACAGGTCTACATCGCTGCAAGGAGATCCCTGGACACAACTATGCCTGTCCGCCATGCGACACTCCAGTCCAACGGCGTTTGCATTGCGGTCACATCAGCGACTACTACTGCAACGAGCTGGACCACTTTAAGCGAATGGAGTGCACCGTACGAGTCATGAAGGTGAGACGTTGTGGCCATCACCAACGAGCAATGTGCGGTGATTCCCTGGACATGATCGAGTATTACCCGTGCCGAGAAAGTGTGAAGACTGACATGGAATGTGGTCATGGGGTCGTTTTCACCAATTGCTGGGAAGGGCCGCCCATTGGCTTCCATTGTCGAGTGGTGATCGCACCTCAGCGCTCCTGTGGACATCCCGGCCCTGTACTTTGCGGGGACGGAGTCGGAAACCCGAAGACCATCCCTCCGTGCAAGTTGCCATGCCTGAAGAACTGTATCCGGGGTCATCCCTGTTCGGGACTTTGCGGAGAACCATGTCCACCCTGCCTACACCGTATCACTGGGCTCTGCTTCAAAGCGCAACCTTACTTGTAGCTCTGAACCTGCTTCGTGGCGTAATATTAATTTAGTATTAAGTTAGAAGATCTTTCGCGTTTAGATAGCTGGAAAATGAATTGTCACCAATACGAAATAAGGCCTACGAATATACCAGAAATGTTTTTAATTAATTGTACTATGTCCTTTTGTGCTGGCAGTAACTCAAAATCCCCTTCACTTGTTTTCATATTCAAGTATTTCAAGTTTATGTATTTGCAAAATCGTTACAGTGCAATACAGCGTGCTATAAACAAGTAGAACTGGGGATTATATTCTTCGATGCACTGGTGTTTGTCGGTCTAAGCTTGTAGAAATTATGTGTTTAGTTATTTTGCCAACACATTTCGGTAGGATTTTATTATTTTCCATGCAAATGCTATTCGGATGCTTGCCCTTGCTCTTCTGTTTTTACCAGGGCAGAGCGGTCATTGTTCATTGCTTACTTGGACACATGCTGACGCATCTCCATAGGCTTCTCAGAACACAAAGACACATGGACAGGTTGATCCCAGTTGTCCCTCTCGGTCTAAAAACAATTTCTGCAAGCAAGTTTGATAAAGCTTCATAAATAATGCATAATGCATAATTTTTATAATTTTTGATTTGTCAAGTGTACGTACAGTGATCCCGTGGTATAGAAGAGAGCAAGATATTGCCAGTTGGAGGAAACGACAAAGTACTGTTTCGTAGCGTGTAATGGTGAAATGACGCAGCGGTAGCATAGCACAAGTTCCAGCCATTAAAGTGGTTCTTAGATGTTAGATGAATGTACACATTTTCACCCCAGCCGCATGGAAGAATCTAGGGAACCCATCATCATTCTCATCGCTTGTCATGTGTGAATCGACGTCCGAGCCAGGGTCCAGGAAAAAATACCCGAAACACATGGAGTCAGTCAACTCACCAGTCATTCACTCAATAACACCATTTGACATTTTTTATCCTCTCAACGAAACTAGAAATTATGATGTGGGTGTAAGCGTCCAGCTGCTAATTCTCACATATCCATCCATATCCGACCAGCTTATCATTATTACAATATTTTCCTTATGCAGATTTCACTTGATTTCTACTGATCAGTTTTTGTAAGTTAATACTCTAATTTAAAACACATTTTCATTTCACTACACTGAGGTCAGTTAAACAGGTAGAGCTCAAAGCTGCTTCTCAGCGAGTTATTCGTTCAATGAGCTTCAGCCAAAAGACAGACACTATGCTTCAGATCTCCATTTAGATCGTTGTCGTTTTCAAGATTTCGAAGATTGTTTCAGGTTTGTATACAAAAATTTGTACTAAGGTAATGTCGCGATGAGAAGAGCAGCCCAAATAATGCAACCTGCCTGAAATCGTCTCATTTTCCATGATGATGTTGAGTTGAGAATGCCTTCTTGTCTTGAATCCGAAATAAATGGCCAAAAGTCACGCACTGAACTCAACACAGTGGATGAGATTCGTGACGGATCCGCTACCTTAGAAAACGTCCATATGGATATTTCTTCTTTTTTTTTCATTTCGAAGAAAAGAAACGAATCAAACTGATTCCTTCTTGGAAATAGGAAGATAGGAAATGCCAATCAATCAATTTGTATTTCCTCTTTTCCCGTAAACAAAATAGCAAGGAGCAACTGAATAGCATTGATGCATTCGGAAATAGGAGCAGGAATTCAGTATCAATTTCACTATCCATCCATGGACATGCAGGAAGGGCACATTGTAACAGCGTTGATTTCTTCTGTGTACGTCTCGTACTTTGGATTTTCAATTTGAATTACATTGTGCCTTCCGTGTGAGTTTCCAAGCCATTTGATGGAAGGAACTGGAGTTATTTCATGAGCTGAAATCAATCTTCCTTCCGAACTGTTCTCTGGTCTGCGTGCCCAAATTGCAGGCACACATGCCGGATGAGTTTGCCATTTGGGAAGGAGCTCAGGTGGAGTGCTTGATTTCATTAGGCATTGTAGTACTGACTTGGAGCAATTTCTTTGAAGGGTGATTTTTTCTTAAGACCAGAGCAACATTCAATACGTTATTTGACCTATTCAGACTCAGGAGCATACGGAGATTTCCATGGCAATTTGCTACTAAAGTGTCTCAGTATGGCCATGGCTAAATCGATTCCACGCTCTACGTCAATCCTCCAACCCATTCGCTTTAATCAAAACTAACAGTAACTTAATACACAGCCAATCTGGCTTGATATTACTGCCATACCCACATCGGGCGAAGTTTTAAAAATATACGTAAAAATAAGTAGGTCCATAGAATCAAGATAACATGGGCTAATAATAGCCAGGCAATTTGTGTCTGATATTTCTTTATCGAGGCTTTATAGGTAAAATACGGCTAGTTTTTGCTCGCGAGATACGAATACGAGTGTAATGTGTACAAGTTATGTGCTACATTAATATTGTACATGTTACATTATGTGTAAAAGTATACATATATCCTTAACTCCATACATTGCATATTTGAAAAACAAATTGTCTAAGAAATTAGGTACCAATGTCGTGTGTGATCTATTTTTCGTAGATCAAATACTGCATGGCGTACGTGATCTACAATTTTGAATTTGTTTCTCAAATTGTAGACCACGTACTGCCACACGTGTTACTGTCAGTATGCGATCTACTTTCTTAAAAGGAGTTATTCAATGTATTGTGCACTTATGTTTGTATTTATTTATTAGAAAAATTCAAAATTGTAGATCACGTATGCCATGCAGTATGTGATCTACGAAAAATAGATCACATAGACATTGGTACCAGAAATTAGACATTTAGACAGAGCAAGTATAGGACCTAAGCCGCGTATTTCCGTTCGTAATCTGAAAATCTTTCAATTTCATACCTTCAACTACGCACTAAATTGGTGGAGAAGCTAAAATAGTGACTTTGACAATTTTAGGCCCAGGAATGTGCCTGGCGTGGTGAGTGGACAGACGAGTATGGGTTAGATTTAAAAGATGTTAAAAATTAGGCGGGTGTGAGAGAGGTTCACTTCCAATTTCAATTACTTCTGTGAAAGGGAAGAAAACAACCTTTTTGGAGAGGAGACAAGTGGTCAGAAGTTGATGGATGAGTTCGTTGTTTCGTCCGTACTTGGTTTGGTAATCGTCAGAGTACTTGGAGCAGATACCTTCATATTTTGGATTCATATTCATCCGGACCAAAGGACATACTATTGTACATAGTGCATTCCATGCTGCATGTGCACCATGCCTACTTTTGTATTAGGAGCAAGATGGGAATATAAAATATGATCAATCAGCCCAATGTCGGTGGAGAAAAAAACAACCCCTTCCTTCTGTCAGCTATTGTGTTCGCTCAACCTCAACTCTCGCTTAATCCTTCAAAGGTTTTTAGGACTTCACTTTCTTGGGAAACAAGATTAGAACTGAATTCACTTGATCCTACTCAAAAACAAGATGAGATAAGCCGAAAGTACTAATAGCAAACCCGGCTTTGAGTCATCGTCTAGCATGGTCTACATACACAGTTTTGTGTATGCACACATCATACAGAGCGGCTCATGTGTTCACGCCATTTCAATCTACATAGGAATGGGAACTCAATGCGTAACGCATTTTCTCAAAAGCCTAGCAGTACTTTCAATTAAATCTTGTACCTCCGCACCATCAATTAGACACAGGCATGGCAAGACGTTTATAAAGTCAACAATACTCCGTTGTGTGGCTAAAATTTGACCCAATACCTAACTGTCGCAAGGGCTACTCGAGTATAATATACTTAATATTGAGTTTCAACACTTTTATCGAGTAATTCAATTTAATAGTAATTTAATGGTAATTTGAGAGTTTTCCCAATCAGCGCTGTCGATTAATTTTAGAAAGTAACATTTGTTTATATTTTTAGCCAAAGGGATTCAATTGTGACCTTGCCTTTCACTTTTGGAGGCTAGAAAACATAGTCATTATCATTACTACTAGCTGTATTCGTGATTTAAATCGCAGTTTTATAGACTATAAAATAGATTAGCACTAAAATGACTCAATGCACTTTCACAGTTGGTTTTGTGAAAATACCCTAAAATGAATAGTTCCCTATAACAAAATCAAAACACACCGGGACGGTTTTCTGGAATTATATTGAATAGAACCAACTCGCATAAATAGTTGTTTTGACTTTTACTTAGGCAGTTCAAGCATAAACGCAACACAGTACGGTCACAGAAGCTGTTGGAACCCGTAATCTACGCTGTTTCTAGAACAAAGATAGCCAAAGAATGGACTACCCGCCTCTTTGTAGTTAAGGTAAAGGTTCATTAAGTTCCCAACCAGGTACCTTTTGTTGTCAGATTATCATTTCCTCTCCATTCTTGACTTTGGTTCGGTTTTCGATTCACACCAATAATAATAATACGGCTACGGCCAATGCACGGGCATGAAGAAGGAGAAGAGAGCAAAAGTTTCAAAGTTTCAATATTCGGCTTTTCAACCCTCCTGTACCAGCTGTGCTCCAATTAGACTGCCGTCGGTCCCGGCCACACAACAGACGCTTACTACTGACACTCCGCTGCTCCTGTTCAACTTAGCTCAAGTCAATCAAAATCAAAACCCCCAAAGCAGCAGCCTTCCCTCGGATCTATTCTACCAAGGAATTAGAATGTAATGGATAACTTCCCTATGTTAAGGGTCTGCGATAACTCAACTTGGCCAACACCGGGCTTACGCAAAATCCATTTTTAAAATTAAAGCAGGAATATTTAAGTTATTACACTTAATGGAGCGTGTAGTAAATGAAGAAATGTGCCATTGAATTGTCACTGGCATATTTTAAAAAATGTTACAAAAACTATTTCCTTGCTATCATGATTCAATGTCAAAGTGAATTGTTTGTTGCAAAAGCCTGGGTATTTGCTTTTATACTTACTACTGACAAAGCTAATGAATCTGATTGTTATAAATAATTTACCAATTAATTGACACGCAGGTCGCTTCTTCTGAAGAGCCTGCTTGGATATGAAATTCGATGGATGACCTTAACAGGGAAAAGGTTGAATTTTGTAATATTCCCGTAAGCAGAATCTATTGGACTTCCCTGACAAGTTTTCCTTTCTTTGGACCTAGGCAGAACCAGTGCTTCCCCTCCCTTGGACGTAACTCTTAATGAGACAGGAGCCGAGACAGGGAGTCCTCCGAACTCATCAGTCAAATCTTTTTTTAAAAAAAGCATGGATTTTTTGGTAAAGGGGAAAAAACTGTCTCAAAATATTCATTCGTCTTACTCTCATTAAATCCGGCAGGGTGAAATGCGTCCCCTTCTCCATTATATTCCACAAATCTCTCAAGGTTTTAAAACAGTCCTGGATCTGATTTCCTTTCTCATTCAAATTTTAAAATTCAAAGGTTAGTCAATTTCTATTGTTAGGCGAGAAACCTGGAACCAAGAACTCCCTGACATTGCATGTAGGATTCTTTCCGCCGCGTGAGACGACTAGCAATGAGCCAGTCGTAATTCTTCCATGCTAAATCTCTCCGAAGGGATAAAAATAAGATTTTTTGACTCATTCTGGTTGGCAGGATATTAATGCAGTCGAGTAGTAATTACGGACTGGCTCAGGATTTGCTTCAGGGGTGCGTGTGTTCCTGTTCCGTTCCAGCTTCAACAAAATAAGCATTTACATATGCATGATGCAAGTTCCTTGGGCATGTATGCATATTTTAGCATAATTAATAAATTGTGTTGAATTTCTGCATTGTTGCACTACTTTTGCATGTACAGTTTCGAATTTCTTAGATCAACCCATGTTTTTGGTAATCCTGTAATCGGAGAATAATATATTCCAATGTTATTAACAAGCCATATTTAAAATACGTAAGTATGCAAATTTCTAGTCACATTGTACAGAAACAAGGATCACATTTTTTCATCGTGTTTTCATTTTGTACTGATCGGTTAATTCGGAATTTGTTTTATGTGTACACGCTTTTTTGTATACCAACGCATCCCACCTATGCAAATATTAATGTAATGTGATGGCAATTGTTAACTAAATTGGCTTATTTTCCATCAACATAAGCTTTGGTCGGTCGTCGTTAAATATCAACGCTGTTGCTTGGACATTGCTTCACCGCAATGCATAGATGGATTTATTTTTCTTTAATGAAATCTTGGTATTAATAATTCAAGTGTTGTTTTGACATCAGAATTTTTTTCAAAGTATATATTTTTAGCAGTTTTAGGGCAAATAACAGCTTTAAGGCTAATGACAGATTATCCGGACTTCATACGAAACATTTAGGTTCGATGTACTCAAGATTGGTCAAATAAACACTAAATACACTATAGACATTGCTTATTTATCGAAATGGCTGTAGCCGCATAAGAACTTGATTCATAAACACAGGTATAAGCTACATCTGCAGTACACTCATTTAGCATTCAAACAGGGAACCCCTGCTAATTATGCTAATCAAAACATCCTGTGTAATTAGTAAAAAATTGAACAGGCTGAGCCTCTCGAGATAATCACTCTCCCGTTCCAAGCCTTGTAATTATAATTCAATTTAATTCATAATTTCATAATGGAAGAGGAACCACAAGAGTAGTAATTTGATAGAAGCAGAGAAACCTTTCCTCCAAATTGAATAATAGTAATCGAACCCTTGTTTATTTTATTAGAATAAACCACGGAATTGAGTCATAAATCATGCTTCCACTGCCTCACACACTGTCCACTGGATTTTAAATGAATTTTAAGTAGTTGGCTTTTCTGATTTTGATTATTGATTGATTACTGTCAGGAAGAGACGATTATGCTTTTATTTATTGTAGTACATGGAGACTAATTCTGACTACCAATGAGCATCTGCGTACAAGTTCCGTTGTAGACCAGAAGGTTCTTATGGAATTAACCTGGGAGTCTGTCTCTAACTTTTCAGGAGAACTTGGCCAAGGACAAAAATTCAAATTAATTCTATTTTGGAAAATTATTAAGCGCGTCAAACAATATATTTTTATATAAAACCCAAATAATAAAGCCAAGTTAACACAGACACAGAATTATGAAATTGGGAATATCATGTCGTTTAAAGCGTTCTTAAATGCCATGTACTCGTCGGGTAGGTATCAAGCTGCAGTGGGCAGGTTATTTTATCCAAGGAGCATCCGCCGAGGCCGAGCCAAAGAAATTAAATTGTGTGAGAACCATGTCCATAACATCAATTTTGTGGAGCTTAAGCTCCTTCGCTCCTGCTTCATTATTATTACGAAGGGCTTAAGTGGAAAATGGATATGGACGAAGGAACCAACTGGAGTCTCGTTTATTATTCACGATTCGTCTGTCCAGAAAAGATAAATGGGAAGGGTACCGGGGAATTAGCTAGGCTTTCATGTTCGTGTCTATAATCACATTACTCCAATACAACGTATGCCAGCCTAAACAAAAACGTGTCTAATGCACTAAACACCAACAATATAAAACGTAGCTGAGCTACAAAATTTTAATTTTCATAGATTTTTACCTTAATTGCAATAGGGAACTGTTATAACTAAGAAAACGAATTCAACTAACTGTCGTGCTAATACATTCTCTTTATGTGCAATTTTCAGCGGTTTGGCACATTTATGCGTCAAACCTTGCCGAATTTCAGAATCTTGTGCATGGCTCAATACAAAAATTGATTTCACAATATAAATTTAAATTAAATTCAAGGCAAATTCCCTACGCCTCGCTAGCAAATGATAATACAAACTTAAATCAGCGATTCCTGACTCTATTAAATGATTTGGTTTATACTGGAAAATTAGTAGGTATACTGAATCTGGAATGTTTAGCATTGAGACTTTCAACACCCACTACAGTATTCCTGACCCATCTATTGGTCAAGGAATAATCAGTAATCACCCTTAGCAATTCATGGCGCAACTTCGCAGCCATAAGCGGAAATTATTATAAATCATTATTGAGTAATTTTGGGCTTTGTAAACGTAGTATGTAGCCAGCGGTCAGCGACTACGACAAAACGGTAAGAAATACATTATTATTAGAGAAAGCGACAAGGAGAGGACAAGGGCGATGAAAGTGAACTGTGGTCCATGCTCCGTCTTATTTTTTCTCCGTCAGTGTGTGCTTAGGAGCTCAAGAGCTGAACTCTGAACTCATGTCCAACCAGAAATTGTAAATGACTAAAAAAAAGTAGAAAAACTGTTCTTTCAGCCTCATTTCCTCTTCTTTTGATAAATTGGCTCGGAATAAAAGAGCTCGAGTAAGACAAAAAGAAAGCCCAAAGATAAAGAAGACCGGACTCATCGTCTCAACATCCTCCAATCTCTCACTTCCCATCTTCTGCACAACATCTGATCTACGACGTACCAGTCCAGGAAACACAGACGTACATCCTATGTATGCACATATGAAGTTATACAAAATATGGGAATTTGAGTACATCCACGAGCAAATATTATTTAAAATTCACAAACTTAGGTTTTGTGTAATGCGGGCTGTAAAAGTATACTAAATATGTTTCCGTGTCATATGCTCCACACGTCATATGCGCCATACATCAAATACGCCACATTCAATATGCGCCACATATAATACGCGCCATTATTATTCCTAAGCTATAACGCGTATGCTATGCTGTATACTGTATTCATGGAATATTGTGTGGTTTATACAATTGAAAGACCTAACCTTACCTAACCTAACCTAACGTATCCTAACCTATTCCAACCTATCCTATCCTAACATAACCATACCTATCTTAGCCTAACCTAGCCTTACCTCAACCATGCTTTATGTTGTAGTACATAGGTACCTATACTATAGTAAGTATTAAACTAAACTTATTTATACTCAAACTGTTGGATTTTTATTTTGGAGCGTATTGTATCTAGCGCATATTGAATATGACGCATTTGACGTGTGGCGTATTTTGTAGTGTGGTTCATATGACGTGTGGCGCATATTGCTGTGGCGCATATTGGTGTGGCGGATATGGTGCTTCCACATATATTTCACTACAAGTAGGTATAGTTTGTTGGGTTAGATTATTTTGCCCTATAACTATTACTCATTTAAACCTTAGGTACCCATCGTCATGGTTTCAAATTCAAAATATTTCAAAAAGGGGGCACTAGCGCTAACCTACACTAACTCAACAAAATTCCATACAAGTCACTACGTAGTGTGTAAGCGCCGTAGTACTACATACATATATTGATATACCCAGTCGCTCATTAAGATCAGGTATAAACTATAGAAAAGCTGGAGACTGAAGAATAAAAGAGTACCTGGGAGCCCTATGGCGGAAATCCGTAGCTAACAAGTCCTCATTCCTCGTCTGCCATGCTCTTCCATGACACTTGTCTTGAGCCATTGAGAGTCAAGACAGTGAAAGGAGTGAAGTGCAGCACGTATGTCTGGCCTGTGGAACGGCATGATGATCATTCCTTTCATTCCGTATCTCTAATGACAAGTTCTCAAGTGTACTGGTGATTTGGGTCTGAAGCAAAAATCGGGATAAAAGAGTTCTCTAGGTGAAAAATGCAAATTATACGACTTGGAGGCTTCAGGAAGTTCTGAGGAAATCGTGAAACAAGAAATCGACGTGTGCCTGCATAATGCATAACATACATAGGTTCCCTCTAATTTGCATATTTTCTTGTTCCACCTAAAGATACACAGTTTAACAGATCGACCATAATGATTCCAGATTCAATTATTGAATATTTACTGGCGGCTGTGGCTATGTGGCAATCCCGAATCAGAACATCCTTCAGACTCTCGACACGCAGAGAAAGTCAAGACGTCCTGAGAACCTAATTAGAGCGTGAAAGGAGTAAAATGGGCTCAAGAGCCCTTCATTAATTCCCACCCTGTTCTTCACTCGAGCTTCATTAAAAATCTCTTGCAATTTTTCCAAAACACAAAAAGAGGCGTTGAGTGGTGAATAGAAAAGTGTGACTCAAGAACAGTTTCAGCCTCATTTTTTCGAGTTTTCCTTTTGGATCAAGACGGGGTTGAAGGAGCAGAAAGATGAAAGTGAATAAAATTGTCAACACTCTTTGCCACTTCGTTTTCCGCACTAATTAAAAACCATTTTTCAACTCTCTTCACATCCACGCACCCCTTCAAACAACTTTGATTAATGAGAAGGAAATATTCGGGGTTCTCAAGGAGTTTGAGGTAAAAATGAGAATAAATTAAAATCGGCAAAACCAAAAGACACGAGTCACAGTGAATAAGTAACACGAGCTTGTGTTGGCATTTCTAATGGCCTTCTGTTTTAAAGCATTCCAGTCAAAGGCTCTGAATCAATAGCTTAGTTGAATTATAAGTCGGCAGAAGTCCTTAGTACTTCGACGTCTGCGGTTTCGGTTATTACGCGTTTTACGACCAATTGAACGCTATTTAACTCTTAATTTAATCCTTTTAAAACTTTTGAAATTCTACTAAATTTGTTTAACTTACATGGAAATTGAAAGCTGGAAGCATTAATAATCATTTGAGTTGCAGTGAATTCTGGAATAATTTAATTCAAAATCCACCGATCCCTAATTCGAAATAACACTGATTTAATGATTCGTCAGATTGCTTCTTTGTTTTTTAACCAAATCGTTTCTAAACCAGACGCGTGAGACCAGGCTCTGTGTAGAAGCTCTAGCAGGGGTTTTGAACTGTCAAGTGTAAACAAATTGTCTGTGCAGTCCCTCATGAATTGACACTGTGCAGCGGAGAAGTTGCATCTGCTGAAGCTGAAACAAAAACGTTAATTTAACCCTTCGGTTCCAACAATATTTTTTTCTGTAGAATGTGCAACTTAAGCTCTGAGACAAATCATATGTTGGTGTTCCTTGTAGCGCAAAGACGAGGATGACAACAGGTGTCGAGCTTATGTAAGCCTCTGGCTTGGGAACGGGAATAAAGCTCATCCTTCCATTATTCTAATGCATACTAATCACGTATGCCTGAATCCACACTCAACTCAAGTTATTTTAGGGAAGTGTCTCCGCAGAGTAAACAGAGCGCGGCTTGCATCACTTCAATTTATGTTCACGCTTATCGCACTAGGCATATTAAAGGCTATTTGCACGAAGGGTGCCTACTCAGCTCCATCTGCCTACTGTCAATAAATAGTCCAAATAAGTACGACATATGACAACCTGTCCCACGGATTCAAAGCATGTAATATTTATGCATTGATGATTCCGTGACAATTAGGTGGACAGCGGACGGCAAAAAACACACCTTGCTGGTATTGTATTTATTAGTTACTGAACTCGAGGGTTCTAAGTAAATTAGCCTAATCTATTCAGAAGAGGTACTCGTTGGTTCAACAGGCAAACTCTATGTATTTTTAGCTGTAATATACTTTTCTAAATTTTCGAAAAAGCAAAACCCAATCAATCACCGAAATATCAGTAATTCAAATTAATTGAGTAGAAACTTTTTAAATACGTTTGTATACATGTTAGATGTTTGAGTCAACTGCATAATTGATTGCTTTGATTTGTTCAAGTTTCAGTGTTTATTTAAACAATTGTTTCTAAGATTCACCGTTATCTACGTGCATTGTAAAAATGGAAATGCTAAAATCAAAGCCACCTGGCATCATGTAATCCACAAGGCAACCAGTGAAGTGCGAAGCAGTTCAGTTGAAATTGGATTAATGCACCTGGAGAAATGGTGGAAATACACAGAGGCATTTAAGCAATTCCCGTCTTGGTTCTAATTATTTCTGTAAGAACGTTGTCTTCCACTTTGCTCAGTTTTTCCATTTAATGAAACATTCTTGAAGGGGAGTAGTTCAAGTAGGGCTGCCTACATTACGAACTGAGCCCATTGTGAGCTCCATGTGAAGTGGCATAAAGGAAGAGAGTTCATCTGACCCCAAGGAGTTTGAGTCAATTCAGATGTTTATTCAACCGTTTTCTCCCCTCTCTCTGTAAACACTCAGAGCTAACAGTGTACAAATTAATTAAAACGTGAAGAAAATGAAGTTGACGATCTGGAGTTGGGCTCGAGTCCATGTAGGAACATGCAGTAGGCAGCAGACTCTGTAGACCCACTGCACACGCATGCATGTAAACCAACTCGACTTTCTCCAGCCTATTTTTTTCTCTTTCTTCGCCTCGCCAATCAATAAAACCACCTGCTCTCGAAATGGAAATTAGAAACTGTCTTCATCAGAACGACGAGGGGCTTCACGCGAGTCACGAGGGGGTTTATTGCCTGGATAATCACATAATGTCATTTGGGCATAAGCACACGAACAGTGTTGGAAAACCGTAGCATTTGTTGGGCTAAATCTAATTTCCATACCCAACAGCTCTGGTGGTGGCAAGCGCCGTTCAAACTTTTAAACATCTCACTACGTCTCTTTGATTCAATCTGCTTCCATTATTTCTGAAAGCTAAAATTGAAATAATATTTGTACCTATATATATTTGAAAGTGGATTATATATGGTAGTAATATTTAAGAAATGCATATAGCTATATAAATAAAACAGAAAAACTTGCACTGAAGCTAATTTGTGGTTATTCATCTATCAAATCAAGAGCATTACCACCTGTCAGTGTAGCAAATGAAGCATTTATCAAAAAATAATAATGTTTATTTTTATATTGAATTACAAGATCTAATACTAATCGACAGGCTGGACGAGGAGCCATGCATACATATTAGTTCCTGTGACCCTCTCTCCCAAACCAACTATGCATAAGGAAAATTAAATGAAATACTTTTTATCTTGATAATCTTGATAGAAATAGAATGGTCGCATGGCATAGACGGCAGAAATATAATCGCTGCTAGAATTGTGAAAATCCGATTTAAGGAATTCCAGGAATTACAATATGCACGGAGTAAGGCGTTAAGTACATATAACTAAATATTTTAAGATATACAGATTGGTATGATGTATATTTAGTATATTGCACGAAGATTTTTAAAGCAGCAGATTCAATATTGAATTGGATATTGAGTGCAGGGAATTCGAGGAATTTGAGCTATTTGGATATGCAGGCGTTGGCCTTAACATAGGCAGATTGGATATCATGGGCATGAAATTAAGTGAGGAAATAAAGTCAAGTGGGGAATAATTAGACAATGGAAGGAGAGAATCGTTCCCAATCCAATTCAATTCAGAGAAAGAAAATAGTTGAGAGGCTTAACACTTTCTCATCTCAATCTCAAAAACATTCTTTCACTTCATTAACGGAGGCATCCACGTTTCCCGTATTATATTTCCTAATCAATCTCCCCCTAACTTCAAACGCTCAAAAGCTGCTCAGATTCTATATTAAAACAAGACGCATTACGATTTCAATTGCACAACAATGATTGGATTTTGGCGTGGATACGAGTGGATTTTGCTATGATTTTCATTTTACGGTCAATTAAAAATGATCAAATAGGTCGATAATCAAAAGCAATAATTACCATTGTACATCTGATTACAACTGATTGCTAGGCCATCCGACCTCAGGCCTCTTAAAAATTTCAACATTTTCTTTCATGTTGTAAAGAATAATCCAAAATTCAAGCCATCATAGTTTGGTGTAGTACGCATTATTAGTCGCTAAATGTGTGCAAATTCAAGTTAAAAATTAAGAAAATAGTAAGAAAACGTTTGATATTTACAATTTCTCTTCTCAAATTAATTTTTGCCAAAATTTGTAAAGATCATTTTAACAAGCTTCTAAAAAGCATTTTAACAGCTTGATCAAGTATCAATTTGCATTTACGTAATCAATTTGTATATAGGCGTCTGCTAAATCTAGGTTTACTGGAAATATTTGGGCAAACTAGCTCCACAGTTTATCTAATTTCGAAGTCTAGTCTCATGGACGTTTTGTCCACTTTAGGTTATGGTTATGGCTGGGTTAATTTAGGCTAAACTGGTGAGGCTTCAACAGGCAAAACTTCGCAAACTGGTACAGACACTGTGTAATTTAAACTTAAATTGCTTAAAGCTAGCGTGTGTGTGTGTATATCCATTTAGAGGACGAACAACGCAAAGCAATTGCACATTATACCTGATGCACTAGTGATAATTGTGCATTAAATAACGAACCGCTCTTTAACTAGTTAACCTGAAAACAGGACATAAATTCAACGGCGTCGGCCACAAAGAACGCTAGCTTTCTATCATAAATAGGATGCTCAATTAGGTTTCTCGTTATTTATGGTATGAATCGCAACATTCCTCAAAACAATCTGCTCTTAATAATGCCTTTTAATTTCCCCAAAAGTCGAAGGCAAAGCCAAGCCCACACACAAATTACAAAGTTCTAAATTGAAATGACATAAACGGTTGTAAATAATGCCGGGGTTCTGCCGTTCTGCCCGAGAATCACTTTGCAATACAATCCGCCGAAAGTAAAGAGAACCCAGGGCGGAATTCCTTTGCAGAAACCAATTAGAATACGAGATTGGACTATGGAAAAAGGGAAGAGTGAAGAAACAGGTTTAGGTGAGCATAAGTCAAGCCCAGTTGAATGAAAGGAGATAAGATAACGAACTCCGTAGTTTTTTTTCAATTTAGGATTTCCTCCACATGCCTTCTTAATTCGTTGATGAAACGAGTTGGATTATAAAAAGTGGAGATTAATGTCCCAATGTTGAGACAACGTGCCTTTGACTTGAGAAAGATGTGCTAATCTTAATTCCGAATCTTGAAATTCCTCTCGTTTGTTTTGACACACTGTGGTTTGGATTCAGACAGTGGAATCTTTTATGAATGAAATTGAATTCAAATGCCTGCTTTTCACCTCCGAAATTGCTTTACCCATTCTTCCGTCATCTTCTGCGTGGGGTACTAGTTTCATGAAAGGTTTTATTTCCGTAATAAAAGTTTTTGAACCTTTCCACATTCTGTTATATCTGGTTTGGAATCTTTGTTCATTTTGTATGCAATTTAAGTGCATGCAAATATCAGAAATACAGAATATTTCCATAAATGTGCACTATTGTTTAAACTTAGAATTCCAGGTGTATAATCACAAATTAAATCACAAAAATAGGGCTGGAAATTTTTCAACTGATTTAAGCAAATTATTGAACAGGAAGAATTTTGAATCCATTTCCATTTCGAGGTTGGAAGTGTTATCGCTTGTTCAAATTGAGTTATTTGATTTAAGAATTTGATAATTTGTTCGTATAAATTGTACCTGAATTGAAGTAATTAATCTAGGTTGTAAATGGAGCTGCAAAATATGATACTGTGAAGGAAAAACTTGGAATGCTGAAGTGCGATATGCTCTCCTCGTAAAGGATATAAATAAAATCAGCCAAGTAAAGCTACAAGAATGCAATCCCCAATCGTACTCTGCAGAATTAGTGGCAATGTTGGCTACGGTGGAACCAGTAATAAATCTTGAAATCCAACATCCGAATTCTTACAATTTCCATTTATTTCCATATTTATCCTTGAAAATCTAGATAGTTATTCGGTGCTATGCTAAGTGAATTGAACATCCCTGTAAGCCATCTAAACCAGTTATTCGTCCAAAGAATCATGAGTAATGCCTTCCAAAGTATTTAGCATTTAGTGAAAAGGGAGTAGACCCTTTTGCGGATGCGAGGAGGTATATTCAATTAATTACGTGTGCAAGTTCGCACCCTGTCCAACAACCCGCACTTCCAATGGCAAACGGCCCTCTGTCCGAGAGGCTCCTTTTCGAACCGACGCCTTTTGACGGGGTTAATAATGCCTTTTCAAAGGAAAGGAGACGTGAGTAACAAATTGTTTTTCTTCTTCTGGCCGCTCCTTGGGTGTGTGTGGGCGGATGGATTCATTACTCATTAGGAAAAAGGTGATCTGCACACATAATCAATTAAAATAGCTTGGACAGTCAGACCCACGCAAGCCATGTGGACTGAAGCGAAGGCTGAGAGGACACCTTATCAATATCCCATAAAAACGTTGACGGATTCATGATCTGTGCCCTATGAAACTTCACGCAGAGTTATTGGCTCATAAAAGTAGGTACACAAAAAAGAATAGTTAAAAGTTCCTCTCTCTCAAGAATTCACTTTTCAATAAAAACTTTTTTTAAAAACCTTGGCATTGGTACTACTTGATACTACTGGGGCTGTGTACAGTGTTTTGGAACTTTTTACCTATTATGGCCTTGCCCATGGGCTGTCAAACATGAGATTTCCATTACGGCTGACGTGTGGCAATGATAATAAACTCTGGATTTTAATGGTAAAACCAGGAAAGAGCCCTGTAGGATGACACACTTGAGTCAATACGCGGATTATGGTGATGGAGATCCGCTTATTACGTGGAGATAATATGCAGAGCTCCTCACAGCGAACTGGACCTGCCGCATTTAAACACTCAATTCACAATGAAGAGATTAGGCGAGAATGTTGTAAGTACGGTCCGCAACTTCGTCCTGCTCATGATTGACGTACTCGCTGTGAATAGTTTTGTACAATAGCGGAGTTCATAAGACCACAAGTCCCACACACGTTCGAGTAATAAAGGGGAATTCAATAAAGTCCTATGCCAATCTTGAGTACCTAAAACTCTTGTCCGTCAATATGCAACTCTCAGTATGGGAGCAAAGGGCAGATGGACATTATTCAATGAATAAAAACTCTTTACTTTAGTATACTATACATACATGTGTATGCCTGTTTTGTATGTATCAGTTGTACACGTCCTATTATCACAGAAATTGCAAATAAGGAAATATCTCGAGATTATAGAGAAATGTTGTACGCGTCGGCAAAAGTGGGATCACAAAGTGAAATGATATCTTCGCGTCTCCCAGACGCATTAGGCAGCAATTAATGTAAACTGTTTAGATTACTAACACGTCCCGGTTTGCTCAAACTTTTTATAAAGCTTTTGAACGTGAACAAATTGGGTTTTGGGCTAGTGCTGGTGCATGATATACATATTTTAGCCCACACACAACGAAAAGTGCAACGATTTACTTGAATCAGAAATCTAATTGCGTTGATGCTAGTTCAACGTGCCTGCTGCTGAACAATTCCAAAATAAATTCACTTTCACTTGTATAATCTAGATTGATTTATTTGAGCTCCAATTAGTGTAAGTTTCAGTTACGAAATTGAGCAAATTAATTGTAAATTGTAATGGCTACTTCATATACGCATGAGAACTTGCACATTATTCAAGATTAGTACTTGCTACTTCCGATACGAATTAATAAATTACTATTCCTACTCGAATTGTACATTTCACATATTATCACAAAATTGGTAATTAATTAAAAATAAACAAATCAATTGCATGCCGACTATGATTTTTTAATTATTCAAAGTATTCACATCCCAACAGTGATTTTGTATGCTATGTAGCGTGATATGGATTAATTAATTATTCGCCACTGCTTCCTCCATAGAATCACGGGTAGCACAGAACGCTTTCTATAGTATGTAGCACATAGCGTAGCAATAAATTATTAAGTTTCGGCACAGTAAGACACACCAGTCTCCAGCACCTGCAAATAGTACAAAGATCTTAACAATTTGCCTCGCGTTTTTACCAAGGTTGGTTACAATATGCAAAACTATAAAAATGAAAAATTCTGGTGAAAGCTTGAACCTCTTACTTCATACGCGTGGCATGGTTCCAGTTACCAGTAGGGTCGGTGGTTGCGCCAAGCGTAATCCAAGCGGCGCATCTGAATCTCGTCCCCTCCAGTGATTTCAGTGTAAACTGTCATTATGACCTTCTTGAGGAAGTCCTCATCAATTTCTGGCAATTCTAGAACTTGTTTTGGAGTCTCCGGTACGACAATTTCTGGCGTAGGTGCTGGTCTTTCAGTCGCCTCCTCCCTATCCCACAATGGATCCGCAGTCGGAACTGGCATGTCCCGAAACGAACATCCGTCATTTAGAAATTCAGCCAAATCCACGTCAAGGTCACCCAAGTCGGGCAGTTCGTCAAAAACATCATCGAAGAAATTCGTGTACAAAGGGGTGTCGGGAACGTAATCCGTTAAAATTGCTGCCCATTCATTGTCGAAGGTCAGGTCGTCGGTCGGCGTAGCATCTGATGGCCCGAACCATGATGGAAGATTCGTCTCAGGGTGAGCAGAGGTAGTTGTTTCGGACGCATCATTATCAGGTTGAAGTGTGACCGGTGGTACGTTGTTCACAGAAAGGTTTAAAGCATTGTGTTGCATGAATGCTAGTAATTGGTCCACCCGGATTACTGGTACAAGTTCATCGAAAACGATTCGCGATTCTCTTTTCGTTCGACCTGAGGGATTTCAAAAACATTTTCTGTTTTGTTCGGTGTAATACTACTTGTAGCTGGCTGTTCATATTTTCAGTTCAGATATATTTTTTAGATCTTTACAGATCATAGTTCAACTATTTAAATGCTGAAGATTGATAACTTTGTAGTATATGTTTAACCTGAAGTTACTCATTGAGTGCTTGATATATGAATATCTGAGATTCAAAGCAGTACCTACTAAGTATTTTGTACCATAAATTAACTATTTTTTTTGGATTTTTAGGTCTTTTCTTGAAAAAAAGTGCAATTTTTTGAATCAGCATATTACACCGTATTTAAGTAACTGCATTTTCATACTTGTACAAGCAAAATTTTGCGCAAACACAGTAAACAGTAGAATGCATAACAGAACAAGTGCATACAGTACAGCTGAACTAAAAATAAACTGTATTATCAAATTCTTCAAAAAACGCTTTTAGTTATTCAATATTTGTCGAACGGATTTTTGAACATCCGTCATTTTAATTGAATACTATTCGCCACTGCTTGTTGAGTTCGTTCTAAGTTCTAAGTCAAGTTCTAAAGAATACGTCCATCGGTAGATGTTTCTCTTGCTAGTCATCCATATACTAACTAAAATATACGGATACGGACTAAATAAACTTTTGTAATTTAGTAACTTACCCGCTCGTGAAACTGGTTCGGATTTTGGCTTGCGAGGACGAGGACGTAGACTCTCCCTTCGAGTGTCGTTTGCAATGATGCGAAGGTCCTCCATCCCTTTTTCAATTGCGGATGTCCGACTCCGTTTTGGGACTTCCTGTTCGTGATTTTTGGCAGGAAGAATTGGTACATCGGAAACCGGCGACCTTGGTCTTTTCTTCCGATGCGTTGTATGTGAAATATTTTTCAGATGACTAGCAGTTTCATTCTGGGCTCGTTTCCCTGGTGTTGCTGCGGCTGGTACCTGAAGGGAAGGCTGGAGAGTCCATTCAGGATTCACTGGAGTACTTTCGGAGGCCTCGTGTTGAACTGACTCTATCGTTCTTCGTCTTCCTCGACGGGATGGAGTTGGGTAAGTAGGTTGCGATTCCTTAGATGTAGCGGCGGGTATCTTTGTTTCAGCGGAGGGTTTCTTTGGGTCAGTATTTGACTTTTTAGATGTAGCGGCTGGTATATTTGTTTCAGCGGAGGGTTTCTTTAGGTCAGTATTTAACTTCTTAGATGTAGCAACAGGTTTCTTTGCTACAGCGACGGGTGTGTTTGGTTTAGCATTTGGCTTCTTGGGTACAGTGGTTGGCTTCTTTGTTTTAACGGCAGGCCGCTTGGGTTTAGTTGCTGGATTCTTTGGTTCAGTTGCGTACTTCTTAGATTTAGTGACTGGCTTCTTTGGTTGAGCAGCTTTTGGTTCAGATGCTAACTTCGTTGGTTTATCAGCTATCTTCTTTCGTTCAGCGGCAAGACTATTTCGTTCAGCGGCCTTTGATTCAGCGGCTTGTTTCTGTGATTTAGCACCATTTCGCTCAGCAGCTGACTTCTTTGGTGTAGCAACCTTTGGCTCAGTGGGTGGCTTCCTTGGTTTAGCAACTTTAGGTTCAGAGGCTGACTTCTTTGGTTCAGCGTCTTTCTTCGTTGGTTTAGTGGGCCGTTTCTTTGGCTCATCGGCTGGCTTCGTGGGTTTAGTAGCAGGGTTCGCTTTAGTGACTGTCTTCTTCTCTTGTTTATTGAAAGCAGTTGCTGTTGCTGCTGTATCCCGAGGCTCTTTCTTAGCTCGCTGTCGGCGTACAGGCTCTTCTGAACTTGGACTGACTTCTCGACGTCGTTTCTTGCGTGCCGGTGCCATTTGCGCTCCAGTATCAACCATTTTAGCACTTTTATCTGCAGATCTTGTTTTTCTGAAATTAGAATATACATCATGCGTTTATTTCTATTCAACCTTAAAGATTTTTACAGCTTAACCGAAGACTCGTGGTTTATATCAGTGCAAACATTCGATTTATCAAGTGGTCCAGAAGTAGGGACATAATATACAAGTGTATACCATGTTAAATATGTACTACCAACCGTACCGTAGGCATGCAAGCCACTTTCTGTACTAATAAAGGTTAAACTAGAATGAGTATATATAGAATATTTCCTTACCGAGTTTTAGGAGTTTTAATCGCCTTTGTCGTCTTTGTATTAAGCTTCTGTGACGGCTTGACAATATCCTTTGCAGCTGTTGATTTCTTTCGATTGGCCTTGGGCTTCATCTTTGGCGTCGATTTCTCTGTAGCCTCTATTGGCAGCTCGATTTCTGGTTTAGTATTAGCCTCGGATGTTTCTGACGACTTTGATTTCCTGAAGCATAAAAAGCAATATTTTAGAAAAACGCCGGTCGAGATCACCGCTGAGAAACACGGGATCAAACTCGTAAACAAACATACATGAGCCCCGTTACCATGGGAAACTCTTGTGACTAAACGGCCTCGTTAAAAGACAAGAAAAGCAGATCATGTGTAGAATCTAATCCCGGGTCTAATGCCGAGAAACCCAATGCCGAGTGGACCTAATGCAGATGATCCGAATGCCGTTGGGACCTAATGCCGGCTTAATAAAATAGTAAAATGACCCAATGCCGCCGTTATAAGCATGCTTCGGAATGAGAAATGATAATTCACGGTTATCATGAGTAACATAAAGCACTGTAAAGTAGTAAAGTAAAAACTATGTAAACGTCTTTCAGGAAGAATCAGAATCAGACTTACTAATAATCGAATAAGTAAAAACCTTACGACAAAAAAACCTTGAATCGGGGATAGATTTTTAAATTTTGGTTAGTGTGTTTGCCGGTTTAGACTCTAATTCACTTCGCTTGTTACTATGAATGAAAATGGAGATAATGACTCAAAAATCAAATTGACATCCGATAGAGTGGCACTGACAAGTTTGATTTTCTGCAGCTGCTGAACGAAGAGAAATCTCAAGCTCCTTTCTGCAAGCAATCATATACGTTTGCATAGAGTTGAATTAATTGAACTTAAAATGGAAACATTTTAGTTGGATAAGCAGTGGGAAGAATGCGCCACGGTATTAAGGTCTCTGCCTAATTTTAATTTCAACGGCATTGTGTATCCACGGCATTGTGTATCCACGGCATTGTGTATCCACGGCATTGTGTCCGCAACTGCGCTCGGATCACCGGCATTAGGTCCCTTCGGCATTGGGTCACTCGGCATTAGGTCCGGGATTCGAATTTGCACTACATTTGTCCGCAGAACTATTGCCATCATTTCACCTCCGTGTTTTATGCCTCTTATATTTTGCTTTGTTTCTATCAAGAATATTACCTCTGATTCCGCATGCTACGGAAGTATGTTAAAATAATACTTTGCTCACCTCTTTCTTTCAGGCCTTGGCGGTGGAGTGGGGCGGATTCCATCCGAGTACTTCCTCGTCACTCGAACCGATTTCTCCATCCTGGCTGCTACAACAGCTACGCGCGCTGCTGTAATTCAGATGGATTTATTGTATGTGATTTCCGAGGTGTAAATGTAAGCACTGAAAACAATTAAATATTTTAAGTTAAGTTAAGTTAAATTATTCAATACCATTATGTTTTAAAGCAATAAATTCTTCAGATTTCGGTTTTTCATGTACGAACCCGATTCAAAGGTTGTATAGCTTAACTTACCGGTTGACGTGTTTCAGTTTCCAATCGATGTTGATGACTTTGGAATTATTATCGATACGATCTTGTTCCTGAAATTATAAAATAAATCACGTTAGAATTACATGTAAATAGGTCTACTTCAGAAAATATGTAAAAGCTAGAGGAGTTCAAATTACGGATTTAGAATTTCGTAAATAGCAAATTAGGATAAGTACAAAAAATCGTAATACTGAAAACTTACCAGATTGTTTAAACAGGAACAAAAGCTGAGGTAAAAAGAGTTTCGGAAGTCCTAAGAACGGCAAGACGACGGTGTTGTCCTCTCTAAGGTTCGACGGACCTTAACGCCGGAAATAAACTTCTTTCAGCAGCAAACAGAATCTTCGCGTGCTGCTTGTTCGGGATTGGCTGTCTAGAAATAAATGTTGGACGAACAAAGAAAGGGATGGGATGAGATTGGTTGTCCACAAATAGGTCGCTGCATGGTTCAGGCAGGGGGAGTGCGGAAGTAGTTTTCCATAAAGTTTTCATCGAGGCTCGAACGTTTTAGGTACTTCCGGGTGGAGGATGTGCACGTGCACTGTGACAGGTCCTGGGGGTTAAACCAGATTTCCAGCATGTCGTTGAGGGTACTTAGTGAGTTTAAGCTGCTTCTTGATCCTTGATGAACTTTCGGGCACCGTTTAGATTTTTCGACTAGGTATGCGTCATGCGTCTATGTACATACATAATACTTATCCATACGCTATACCTTTCGATATAGGGTAATGGGTTTAATAAGCCGTGCACCACCAGGAAGAAACCACCACCTGTTTGCAGCGTGCGTGTAGAGACTGCGTTGCCTGTTACACTGTTGCAATATTAACTCTTATGTCTATTAGTGATTTCTGAGACATTCTTGTAATTAAGCATTTCTGCCCCTTCATGTTGTTACTCAGTAGCCCCAAATTCAAAATAATGCAAAGCTTTTACGGTGTAGGTAAATACAATGATTGGATCACAGTTAACTCTGGATGGGATTCATAATGGCACGTTTTACTTGAGAAAGAGCTGTCACAGATGGAATCCCTCACATGCGCAAACGCATCCTTTTAATAATTCTCTATCACCAGGCACGTTCACAAATAAAGTAGGTTTACTTAAAGTTATTAGAATTAAGTAATCCAAAATTTATTTACGCTTACATGCCTTATTACCATCCTCCATAGCGGCCGGATATTTGGTTTAATCAAAATCGACTAAAGCGAAAATTGTTAACAGGCCCAATTGTCGCTGCCCAATCCTCTCTGGACCAATTGTCGTTGCGCAGTTGTCGCGGAATCATGTAAATGCCGAAATATCCCAGAAATCAAACCCAAAGTATTCATCAACTGAAAGCCCAGTTTTTATGATTTCCCTAATAAAATCCTTATGCCTGGCCCGACCGTTAACTTGCGCTTTGACTTTAGCTGACACTCGCCTCTCAGTTCGCAATGGCAACACTCAATGCAAAAAAAGGCTTGCCCGTAAAAGAAACAGGGACCAGATTTGGGTTTTTTCGCCTTCTTTCCAAAAGCGTTCTAACAGAAAGGAAAGCGATTCAAAGGGGTTTTTATAGTGTCATTACGAATCCCTTTTAGAGTTTTTACTCGTCCCTCAGACCTTTTAGCCCGTTTGAATCACTTCCATTGTCATGCAAAAAGTTTTATCTCCACTTTCAAAATTTTATTGGTTCTATTTTTGCGAAATATACGTCTTTTCTGTAGTGTTGAAAGATCGAGTCAAAAACAAGCTTGATTCTTGATACCAGAAACTCATTTTGTTTGAAATAACTTGAAACAAAAACAACCTACTGAAGACTAAACGCAGCAGGCTACTCGTAACGTAAATATTCAGAACCCAAGAATGTCATAGGTTGCAGTTTTTAATGATATAGTTCCATGTATTGCTGAAATATTTAAAATGCTTTCGTTGAACATTCGTTGGACCGGGCATTGTGATGTGTAATATGAAGCAATATACAACAGTAGTGTAGTGCACTTGCCTCACATGCTAAATACGATGCAATACTAAAATCCATCGTCTTCATGGACTCAAATAGATTCAATAGAAGCTTTAAATATTGTACACTGGGAAAGAAGGTTTAGGTTGAGTAAGACATAATATTCCAACTTTTAACATTCCAAGTTCCAATGTCTGCTTATGCTCTGTTCCCGCTATCTGCACGGACAGACTCTAAGCCCTGAGCAGTTAGTGCCAAGCCATGTCTCATAAATTGAGCCCCAGACATCAACACCTTTCTCAATTTTATGATACTCCCTCTGCAGCCGATAGCTTCCATTTCTCCGTTTGTTTTCTTAACACATTTTAAATCGTCGAGTTCGAGCAACTTTTAGCCTAAATAGACTTGCTCTTTTCTCCTATTTGTTACTTTTATAGGCATTTCTTCTGCTGAGACTGAAACTTTTTCTCAGGTCTCAAGATCCAAGGGTTTTGAGAGCTTAGAAGATTACAATTAAAAAAAACTGCGGGATTACGCAATGGCACTTTAAGGTTAGTTTACGATGTTTTCTACAACTTTCCTTGTTGCGTGAGTTGGTTCGCACCGAATGGAAGTTAAAAATGAATTCGGATTTATATATTCGATGCTTTTTAATGCATTTTTTAATTCTGTATGGGTTTGGGTTAAATATTCTTAGTATTTTTTTTTAGAAAACTGTGTAAAAACTGAATTCCAAAAGCAGTAACATAATGAACCCTGGCGACTACCTATGACAAAGTTGGGGAAGGTAAACTACCCGCGGTTGAATTTCTGCTCAACGTCCGTTCTATCTGCCCGTGTGTTCGTCTCACAAGCCTTAGAAACCGTTTGTCTTCGTCACTTTCCCCCGTTTAGAACAGAGTAGCCAAGCCTCGATCATTTTTCTCTGTAGCAATTCAACCATATCTCATCTTCCTAATACATATTTTTCACTCTCATCTTCCTTGTCTTGATTCCATTTTCTCACGCTTCAAACAACCATTCCTTCATTCACAAAGGAGAAGCAGGAAAAATACATTATTGACAATTTTGGGCAAGTGAGGAAATACATTTACTTACTTATTTTTTGGAGAAAGTCTAAGGCGATAGCTGAGTTGAACATGGACGGAAGACATCATAATAATCAACATAGCTTAACTGAAACTGTCACATTTTGCCGTCTGTTCTATCCTAATCCCACAAGAAATTCACAAAAAATGGTTATTTTTGGCTTATTTTTAGATACACTCTGATATTCAATTTAATCATTGGAAGAACTTAAAGCAAACTCATAATTTATTTATTTGTTCTTGGATCACATATGCCATCAATTTTACGATTCCCGAAGGTACATGAATCCAAATTATTAATGCCTTTCTCATTCACAAAAAACATGGACATATTTTACTTATACGGATCAGCGTATGCGTTAAGAAACACAATTGGCACTGAACAACTCCGTTCATAGGCGTTCTAATTCATGATCACTGGTCACGACACTTTATATGCGGAAACGGCAACATTGCACTCTTGCTCAAATTCATCAGACTCAAAGTTTAAAAGTAATCATCAAAATCATTATTGCTTAAATACTGTCTCGTATGAAGTTTGGTTTGAAAATACAATCTCCATGTAAACATCTGGGAGGCTACCATGAATTTGTTCCACTATGAATTTTTGCAGGCTTGAAATGGTTGCCAGTGCTAAATTGCGGGGTTACCCCGAGGGTGAACCGCTCCGTAGTGAGTTGGAAGACGGGCGGGAGCTGACAGGGAGAAATTTGCACATCAAGAGTTTGAACTGGAAGATTACCATTCCGCCTAGCATCATGTCATTATGATGTATGAGCCCCGGCTTCCAAGATAAAGTGTGTCTGTTTCCATCTCACTCTGCCAGAGCCTGGGTCCCTTTGTTGGCTAATACGCTGCTCGAGATTCGAGAAGGGAGCCTCTCTCCGCCAAACCAACAGACAAGGTGACGAGGCCTGACGGAGGCGTGGAATTGTAATCCAACACAAAAACAATACCCGAGTCTCACTCAACTCAGTCATGTGGACCAAATTGAGACAAGGATTCATTTTCTCTTCCCACACTTTTTAGGGCTTTATGCTAAGACAAAAGATAAATTATTTCCTTGTCTTCTACAATTTCCAACTATATAAATACGTACAGAGTGACTCATTCAGAGCGGTTGCTAGAGCCACGACGACTTTCCCTACTCTATTTTCTATATTTATTTACATTCTTGCATCTCAATGATTAATACTTGTTTCCACTTGATGCTTGATGCAACATAGCTTTGCCGTTTTTGAATATACCTACTATATGGAGATTTAAATTTTTCACAGCAATCTATTGATTTGGAATTTAATGCAATACGACAATGTTAATAACACGCAGAAGAATGTATCATGATCTAAACAAGGTCAGACCCAATTGACCAAGGGCCTAATTGACCGCGGGCACTCATTATTCAACTATTTTACCGAATAAATAATCAGAGGCTGTAGTGTTAGCTAAGACGCCTAATTGTCATGTCTTCCTAGTCCAGCTTATTATTCCACTGGAGGCAATTAATTTTTTTTAAACATTGAGAAATGTTGTCACATCTGTTTTAAATACGAGCAGGTCAGACTAATGTAAACAAAAAATGCGGGTTCTTAAAATGTTTTTGATGTGACTTCAGTTAAAAAATAAATTGTTTGGCATCCTAAGTGGATGAATACAGCGGAGACTTCTTCCAAATTAATTTTATCCAAAGTGCCTGAGTTTGGTATTGCAAAACGGTGAAGAAGGTAGAATGGGATGAGCTGGATGAGTAGGAATTCAAAAGTAAATACTTTCATTGTGAGCTGAATGGGCTGAACCCAAGGCGGTAGTAAGTATTGGATCAGAATAATCTTTTAAAAAGGCCGTGGAGCAATGCCTCCATTCCGTCATTGTCAAAACGCACCCCTCCTGTTCTGTGTGTGCAGAGGGGGTTGGGCGCTGCTGGTTGCTGGCGGTTCCTTGCCCAAAAAGTGTCGTGCGGAAGAGAAAGCTTGCCAGAGGAGCGGCTACAAAAGAAGACAGAGTGTTGGGAAAGGAACTCATTTTTCAATGTGTCTTCACTTTCTCTCTTCCCAAACTACCTTTGCTTTGCTTTGTCAGGTTATTACCAAATACATTTCCTTCACGGGAGACGGAGAGATTAATAAGCCTCGGCCGGCGCTGTCTACAACTCGGCTTATTATATGCACCGCCCTCAAAAACCCTCAAATTGCTTTTCCTTTACTCACCAGAGACACGGCTACGGCTCAGCACTTTTTGTCAACAATCAAGTGAGTGATGTAAAAAGTAGGTAACCCATTACAGTGGGTTTTCAATTAAATCAAGTGTATGGTTCATTCAGAATCAGAACGGTCGGAGACAAGTCAATTCAGATTTACTACAGTACTTAATTGATAAGTAAATAGTTACATCTTTATTATGGTGAAACCCAAACAAAAAACGCTGATCGGCTTGTAAACTACACACAGAATTGTACCAACTTGAGTAATTTTGGCAAACCGTTTGCAAAAGGAGAAAGTTTACTATTGTAAGATTGGTTTGACTGTCTTAATATATCAAAAATAGCAAGCATGTGCACTCACCCGTCACAAAGAATTGTTTTGAAAAAAAAATTCCCATAATCCGAAATACTAATCGCTGGTTAGTGGTTAGCAGTCTATTATGTCGCACACTGAAGATGGCGATTCTTATTAAATTAGAGGTACAAATTACTGAACTCATCTCAAAGCAAAGTCCGCAACTAAAGAATTGCTGAATATATATCCATAAAAATTAATTTATCTGTTAAAACAGAACTTAAGCTTTTAATGTCAGATTATTTGGTTTTATTGCCAAAACTCCTATTTTATTGTCCTGATAATCTTATGACATTCCAATTTTCGTCATTCACATAATGGCTTGACTCTAGACGTTGACTCTTGAGCTGAGCTCCGTGAGACGCTGGAGTGCCCCGAGGTTCTGTCAATGTTGAAGGAAATGAGCCATTTGTACCCAAAAGTTAGAGTAACTATCGAATGTGATGTGAGGAAGGGGGAAACAACAGAGGAGCGGAATAAGCGGAAATAATAAAAGTTTAGTCATAAAAATACGAGGAGATAGGGAAACAAGGGACACGGAGAGTCGGTTAAATTTTTTTCTATTTTATGTAGTGGAGAAAGTATCTGGTACTTGGAAGATGCTCTTCTCCAAGAGATTCTAATAAGAGCATCAGAACGGAACAAATGCTCTGACATGACATCGTGTAAAGTCCGAACCCTTCTTCATCCTATGTTAGCGCACCGATTCACAATCGGCCGGATCAAAGGCAAAATAATTGCACACTTTTCACTTCATATCTAAGGCATCAAACATCAAACCTAGCGAGAACCCTGTACCCTCACTGAAATTTTAAGGTATTAATTCCAATAGTATCGAAATCCTTCGAATTTTTACAAATGCCCAGCTATGGCCACTGAATCGGGCTAGATTGGTTTAATTATATTTAAAATAGCGTCTAGCCGTCGTCGTCAAGCCATACTTCTATCCATATTCATTGCGCTGTGCAGCGGCCGCTTACGAGCGAATGTCAAGTGTTATTATGCTACGAGATCCACAATGAAATTGTCTATAAGTTGGAGCATTACATACCACAGAGCGACTTATTTGATGTACCAAATCCAAAAAAAACATTTCAAGTCCCCATGTTCGTACATATAATTTTGTATTGTCTTCTTATTCAGATGGTTGAAGTAGAGTTCACTAACTCAGGTTAGCGAATTTTGAACCAGCTCTCTCGATTTAATGATCGAAAGCCAATAGAACTGAATGCCACAACTTAATCTTTTTTGAGTTTGTTGGATATTAGCCCTGCTGCCACAGTGGCAGCATAGTGGCCGCATTTATGAAACGGATTAGCCTAGTGGCCGCATTTATGAAACGGATTAGCCTGGTTTAGCTTAAGCTAATTCTAAAATCGGATTAACTTAATCGGAAACTTTCGGAAACTTATTTAAGTTGATCCGGAAACATAACTTAATCCAAACTGCATTTATGAAAGCCGCTCAAGCCAAAAAATTCAATGCAAAATATCGGATTAACTTAAACCACTTCAAGAGGTGGTTTAAGCGTGGCTGAAGTCAATCCGATAGTTTCCAATTAGCTTGGACAGTTTAGATTAAGTCCGAATCAGCTTAAGCCAATCAGGCTAATCCGTTTCATAAATGCTAGTTGAGTTCATAATCTGAATAATTTTCACGATCACCTCCAACCCAGACGATATAACAATCTTAGCGTTTTACCAAAGGATTTGCGTAGCTACATTAGTTTCACCCTTTACGGAATGGAAAAGCAAAAAAAGCTAGCGTCAACATGCATTTGAGTCTACCTTGGATGAAACACGCCGCACCGCCCTTGACTGCTCAAACCCTATGATGCCAAGCAAAGCGGGTTTTGCAGTTTGAGAGTCGCATTAAAACCCAAAAACGACATTAAACTCCCGTCCAACACATTCTACTAGAATAATGATGGAAGGAAATCAATGAAAGTTTTTACTGGGGTCATAATATTCTCTCCGTTATGACGATCATTTTTATTATTGTTTCAACTAAAGCTACTACTATTCCAATTGACGATTCGCAGATATTTGCAACAAATTTAACCCGCGTCCTTTCCCCCTTCTTCCGCCCGGTTCCAATGTCATTAATCTTTGTCAAAGGGCAGAGGGAAAGCCCCAGTATTTCATGGCAGTAGTAGATAGATATTGTGCACTAAAAAGTACACACTTCTCATCCCAAGCCTATAATTGCCTTTCTAACAGTGCTACCGGCAAACAATAAAGCCTGAATCGTTTCAGGAAGTAATATGTATAAAACAGTCTTCAAGTTCAGTTTTCTTCGAAATTGGAGAAAAGTCACCTTTCATGGCTTAATAAAAGTTGAAAAAGCGATAAGCATTTTCTATTTGGACCTAGAATTAGCCAATATTTGAATTGGGCACTACGTCGTCATTGAATTAGTCTAATAAGCATCCATCTGCGTGTTAGAATAGAATCTCCAACTGATTTTCTTGTTTTGGAATCATAAATAGAAGCAATTTTTGGAATAATAGACTAACCCAAGTGACGTAGAATCTTACAACTTCTGATGAGAGACTACATAAAGATAAACTATTTAAAGAAAAATTTGGGTTTTTCTCGAGAACTGAAAACAATCCTTTAATCCATCCCGGAATTGGAATTTCCAGAATTCATGTGTCGGAGCAGGAAGGTAATTAATGAGTTGTGTATCGTATTATAGAAAACAGCACTGCAACATATACGCTTGTACCGTGTGTATTGTACATTGTGTTTCCAGGATAAAGCTATTGTAGAGCTCATGGATCAAGGATGGATTAGATATCCTGAAGTGTCAGAGAATAAAAAAGGAGCCGAAGAAGAGGCCGAGACTAATTCGTAGTTAATAATTTCCTCACCATAAAACTGTCGTATCGAGTATGATATATTAGCTAATCCTAATGTTATGTCCAAGTCGGAGACAGGGAAAAAAGGAAAAAGAAACTCATTTTGATCTTCCCCATCCCTCCAGTCAACAATGACAGTGGAGACCATACCTCCTCTCGATGGAACAAAGTACCGTTTTTTATTGCGTTCAATTCAAAATGCTTGTTATCCATCATAATTCTCATTCCGTCTCCGACTCTATTTCGTAAGCTCCAGTTCGTCTCAACCTCTGGCTTCCTTCCTTCATCATATTCAATGCAATCACTAAACTCGTCCATCAGGAGGCTACGCACAATCCGGAATTACTCGTTTTTTAAAAAAAATCTTGGTGCCACAAATTCACTGTTGGATTCCAAAATTGGCAATACTGAAGCGGCTTACGAAACTCGTTGACAGTGTCAGTGTTTTGGAACCTAGTCCAACCTGATGACAATAGGACTACTTTTCCGAGTTATGGAATAATTAATTTCTCCGTGAAACGGTAATAATCAAGCTAGCAAGTCTAGAGTAGCTAATATTTAGTACACCCACTAGCAGTTAGGTTTTTTGGTGATCAAGCGTATTTGACGAGTTTGGAAAGAGGTTAAAGTATGTGAATTACATATTGAAGGCACATCATAAATACTTCCATGGTTTCGATTACATTCAAACTATGTAAACCTACTAAACTCAGTTTTTGTATTTTATGTATCAATTTTTAACAATAAAACTTAGAGAATTTGAATTTTGAACTTGGATAATAATATTCACCAAAAAATGATTTAATAAACTGGTAAACATGAATTACTCGTGCAACTGGCAGAAGGACCATTTTGTCATTTTACGAGTTTGCCAAAACGGACTTTGCTAAACAAAACCCCGAATCACCAGAACCCACCTTCATACCAATTTGAAAGTGAGAGTGGACAATATATTAGAGAGCCTGTCGGCCGAGGTCTGGTGTACCCTTCCTTGAATAAATCAACGTCACTTAATCAGCTCATTTGGGAAAGAATGAGATGCTGCTGGTCGACTGTGTCGACGGTCCATAATACGACCCTCTCCCTCGCCCGCAAGAGCGTAGCAATTAATTCCAAATTAGTTGGAGAGCCTACGGCAAACCAGAGACAGTCGAACAAAAGGTTGGAATTATTTACAGAATATCAGCCCCAGTACATCCAGGCTATTCTGTCACCATGCCTGCCTCTATATAATGACTTCGAATTAAACATACCGATAAAACAAAGATTTTATCCGCTGGATAGAACAATTATGGCAAATACAGCCTTATTACGTGACAAGAAGCACATATTGGCGAAAGAGTCTGAAGCCTTAATCAAACTAATAACACATAACTTAATTGAACGCAAAATTAGAAACACAAAAATGTTTTTGTAAAATCAAAAAAATGATAAGAAAAGAATATTGCACAAAACCAAGCTTTTTAACATTGTTTCATTAGAAGTGCTTTCCTTGTAAATGATGGCATTGTGTTGTCGGGAAAAGTTTTCGTTTTGGCGTAAATATTTACCCTTTTTTTTCAATTAACATTTCTCGGTATGAAGCTGTTTGGTATAAACATGCTATTCACCGGGTAAAATCTGTTTGTGTACCGGTGTGTTTAATATTAAGCCCTTTATAATCAAATACTCTATTTACCATCTCTACTTCAGTCAATAAATCTTCGTGCGGAGGAACGCCAATTCAGGTCTCGAGACGACTACCAAATAAAGACACTCTTCGGCTCAATTAAACAGACTGGGGTCTAGGAAAATAATGAATAGAGTCAATTTTGTACACAAATCTTTCCCGGTTCAGAAGGAAACGCAAGTATCTTTGATTTTGAGAGACTCTGATTTTACTATAGTTGATAATGGTAACAACTAATAGGATCTGAAATTATGGTTGCAATAATTGATATTGGAGTAAGTAAAGAGTGTCCCTGAAAGTTTTCACGATTAATTTGAGAAGATTCTTGGCTCGTCTAATGTTGAGACTCGTCCCAGTCAGAATTTGGAATTGAATCTGGATGTATTACCTGCAGACAATACAAGAGAATGAATGGGCATTAGATACAATCATAATTAGTAACACTCAAAAACAGAATGAAGCTGCATTTTTCTTACAAGAGCCTTATTCCATTAAACCGGAACCTGCTGTTTATAGATACGTAGTGTTCTTTGTAAATCATGAACCAACAAATAAAGAAGTTGCTTACAATAAATATCTAACACTTTAATAGTAAAGTTGAAGCTGAATATAACACTATTTCAACTGGTGATTTTAAAACGTATAAAAATTAATATAGAAATTGAACTATTTACATGTGAAAACATATTGTGAGACCGATTAAAGCCTGTGTTTTCACAGAGACACAGTATAAATATATAAATCTGTCTAACTAACTCCAAGTTCTGAAAAAAGCAATGTCTGCTCCCGTTGAAGTAATAGCTGACTAACTACTGGGGAACATCAGCTTGACTTTCTTCTTACGCGCAAGGAATTCAAGGTCAGTTCGGTCATAACGCCACAACGTTTACAAGCAAACCGTAAACTATTCCTATTCCTTACATCAAATGTTTACTTGGTGCCCTCTGAATCATTATCAGTAGTTTCGCTGTCATATTGGTCGTCCTCATCCTCGTCGTCGGAATCAGATTCGGATTCAGAGTACGGATATGTCTCTCCTGTCAAAAACACGTACTTTGTATTAGAACAACTAATAGGATAAATACTGCATAAAATAGTATAACACACGTAAGAGCTTGAGCGTAGTTATTTGGTTTCCGTTACGCTTCTAAACGCATACACAATCATAAAGTGCTTACAGAAAAGACTTGAGTTTGGGTTTATATTCGAGACCAAATTGTTCAGAGTCATACACAAAATCTTGTTAGACATAATAAGGGTTTAAAATGGAGTGATTTCTTTTTGAAGAGTGGAAAGCCATGGCTGCTGCAGTCGGGAGAAGGGGGAAAAGAATGTAGGAAGATTTTGAGTTTGATTTGGAGGCTAGCTGTGCAGTAGGAAGGAAATGGAAGGCAAGGATAATTCTCCAGAGACCAACTTTTCAATCAAGATCTCTTCCCTAACGAATCCTATAAACTTTGAATTTTATTTTTCCCTACTTGTACCTTTTTGTATAATTTATTGGAACCAGAGGAGACATAATAGGTGAGTCCCTCAACTTGGGAAAAACCAAGTCTGTCCCGACTTTCATCTCATGTCATGATACTCCTTTCTGAGCGTGCATTAGGCTGCGAAATACGCCTCTGCTTTCTACAAGCTTTCAGTGCTCAGGAAAATTTACTTCTTTCTCAATTGGCTCCGTGTGGTATGCTTCATTCCCTTAAGGACAAGATTCCACTTCGTTGTAATTGTAGATAGACCAAATCACAAAATCACAAATTTTCAAAAAAAGTCCATCAATCAGTACCAACTTAGGTAGTTGATTTATCCAAATATTTGATTTTACAGGCTTTAAAATCACAAAAATTTATATTGATTTATAAATTCACACAATACAAGTTCTTAAAATTCCAATATTATCAAACACATTCGAAACTACGAGCCACATCTTTATCACTAAGTAACAGCGTTTATTATAAATATTAGTGCTAGGTATTTAAACATTTGCAGTCAGAATGAATGTCTTGGAACTGACTTTCATTAGTCTTTGTCTAAATACAATAGTATCAACATCAAAATGATTTCTACGAGGAAAATGACGTTCCACCGTTGATACGCAGCCGTAGAAGAAATGCGTCAATTTAAAAATTCAATATTAGTAATACCAATTTCGTTGGCTTAAACTAGGGTAGACATTTCTCACCTTCAGCAAATTCGACGTCGTAATTTGGGGGAATCTGATAAAACCCTTTCGAATCACGAACCCCGTTCGCTGGATCATCAACCACCGGGCACAAATGAAAGGCTTTCGTGCAACGGCATCTTGGAGACACAACTTTGAAGTAGAAATTCACCTTGGCTGTTTTACCTGCAAAATATGAATAAACACCAAAAACCTATAATTACAAGTCAATTATTTTGATATGAGCTGTGTCGTTGTTTTCAGGTATTGTAATATTTGGTTGCGAACGTGACCGCACCGCTCTGTTTTTCAATTTTTGTACGTGTTGGGGAAGTACTTTTCATTGCACCATAATACAAATGTACAAAGTAGCGATTGTTTTAAAACAAGTTATCGCAACACGTTTGATTTTAAACTTGACAAAGAATACCAAATACCAATTCAGAACGGAGCATGGTAGATTGGAATGCTTCAAAAACTAGTTAAAACGGGTGTTTCAGACAGAATAATCTAACTCTATAATTCGCCGCATTCAAGTGGATATGCACACAGATCATTTTAAAATTAGTTTCCGAGTCTGGTTTCAGCTCACATCCCAATGAAGCCAATGGATTAATGACTTCAGAACTAAAACTTTCCTAAGACGTTAAGACTTGTGCCTTGCACGCCGCACACGCCTAACTGCGGAAGCATACACAGAGCTGATCAGAGCAACCTTGCCAGCAATTTAGTCTGCAAAAAAAACTCGCAAACCGACTTTACTCCGTTGATTATCTGAGCTTTCCATTATTATTGGGATGCGTGCGTATTAATATGACATTATCGCCACCGGTCTACACTTTGCCATACACCTTACTTTTATGTGGCGAACACTCTGTGAACCGCTCTGTACAACACAGTGTACAGTGTGCGAGTCAAATATAGATAGTAGAGGCAGTAAAACTTTAGAATACAATTCATTGGACAACACCGCCAGTCTTATGACCAAGAGGCTTTGTATTACGATAAATAAGGGTGTCATTTCTCAAATACGTATTTACACGCATTACTACTAGGTAGAACCCTGCACAGCAGATGCAAGAGACTCAAACCTCAAAACAGTCGGACTTGTCTCCTAATGCTGGGAACATTATACAACTACTGTACTACTGTACTAGAGAACCGAAATGTGTTTCAGACCCAAAATGTGTGCTAAACTTTCTTTATTCCCCATGCTCAGATTAAGACATAAAGATAAGTTTTTGATGATACTCGAAATGAAACTATAATATTAGAGGGACTTCTGCGTTCTGCCTGTCCAAGTATTTCCTCTGATTAAAAGCTTAACTTTACTCAAGTGTGTCTCACTCACTATGCTAGAGTCCCATTTACGTGCTAGGGTATGACATGAATATGTTTACAATGGCTTTGAACTTCCTAATTTATTAGCTGAACGCGAGTCCGCGTTCTTAGTTCAACCTTATGCCACGTCGGGTTCAAGTTAAACTTGAACCATGTTTCTCCAAGTTCCTTAAGTTTCGATTTAGACATTGACGGAAGGTTGAGTTGAAGGATGTACAAAACTGCTTCCTGGAAGTTGGCCGGGCATTTACCCTCAAGTATACGGGGTAGCCTGAGAACCGGACTGGCCATTGATATTTCGATAAATGTAATTGGAAATCTGGCTCGTGCGATTCGGTTACTTAATAATGTTAAACCAAGCCTCACTCTGACCAAGCCCTAGTGGACTAACCGCAACATTTACGAAATTAGTGCATGCCCGCAGTCTGAATCTACGTGGAGGGTGGTTGAGTCTCTGGTTAAGTTCCTAATCTTTAGGGAAATGAGTCCACCGGGACCCGTTTGACCCCCTCGACTTAAGTCTGGCCGTAATATAATGCAGTGAGCTGGGATATTGACTATACAACGGCATTTACGTGCTTCGCCTGGGCTAGTGCCTCACAGGCTTTCGGCTGAAGAGAAAGCAGGACCGAAGGGGCGGAGAAGGGTTTCATTTTCATTTCCGAGAAGAAGAAACTAAATACTTCCGAAAGTGAGTCTATCTAACATCTCAAAAACCATTCATTCATGTAATAACAAATAAAGACCAGGGAAAGGGAAATGAATGTCATCAGATACGGAGGAATGATGTGATTAATACACGACCAGCAGACAAACCTCCAGTACTGCAGTACAAATAGATATACCTACAAGTTTTGCTCCTGGCTTCAAAAGCATATCTGCTACAATTTTCCAATTTAGTGATATCATTAATAGGAAAATCCTGTATTTCAGGGACCTCAGTTTTTAACAAGAAATGTTTCATTACCGTATTTTCGTAATTGGTCACGAAGCGTCAGTTTTACGCTTTACATGAATCGGAGTGAAAATGGATTCGCAGGTTGACAACGCTACGCCCTCACGAGGTATTGGTATGTGTGACTTTCAAGAATTATTTACATATAATTCTAGCAAATAGATTAGCAATTCGACGTCTGAGAAAATTCCAAACTGTCCGCGATCTTTGTGATCGCATACGACATGAGTACATCACACTACTAACCAATGAAAAGAACATGGAGAAAAGCCTCGGTTGTTTACTCAGTCCGTGATTATAAAACCTCTTATCTTTGCACCACACCAGGATAGCAAACAATAAGCCCCTAATCCTAATTCATATTATTGTACATTGCACCTACCCTGATCAGATTTCAAAGCCTCAGGCTCGACGTTTTTCAACGTGGCTTCAGTGCTTGGCGCCTTTCCGGACAGTGTCAAGTTTGCATTTATGGACTGAGAAAGTGAATCCCCGCCATTTAAAGCATCATCACCTGAAGCTACAGCCGCTTCATTCTCAGGCATCAAGGGCATCGTCTCGGTTTCAGTGTATTCTAGCTGCGGGTCCATTAAACCTATACAATTGAGAATAAGGTTTCAATTATTTGAAGGCCTTATAAACAATCTTTCTCCCAACAGTATATTTCATTTTCATACATACCAAGTCCAGAGATGTTCTCACCAGATTCCAACAGAAGTCCATTAGACGAAATCAACTCTTTTGTTTCGAAAGGAATGCTGGTGTTGGGAACCGAGCAGCACGTACGTGGTGCCCGATCATTTTCATCAGAATCTAATAGTAATACAATTTGATTTTATTTATTCTAATTTTTGGCGGTATTATTTAACTTTCACGCTTTGTGTATATTGATAGAAGCTAGTTCTTTTAAAAGATGGAGTCGAATAGGAACCTGAAACTCCCTCTTCCAACAACGCTGGCTTAGAAGCAACAGAAGCCACGACATGCTGGATTGACACCAAAGACTCGACTTCCTCAGCCGCGTTCAGATTTGAATCTTGAATAGCTGCAATAAAAATACAGTTTACATGATTTGAAAAGTCACTCATCGATACTATATTTATGGAGTTTTACAGTTAGTTGCAATTTCCTGACAATACACGACACTAACCTTCAACAAGCTCAGCCTTTGAGTCGCTGCCGACAACTTCAAGATCATCCTGGTAATCCAATTCCGAAACTGCAGATCCCAACCTGCCCCCTAGGTATGAAAACAACTAATCAATGAAACGAAACCAAAACCTTCTAACCAAAATGACTACTGGATTGGTGCACATATAATATACTACACGTTTTTTATTATTCATGATGCGCTCGCCTGTTTTATATGAAGCCGGCGGTTTCCGAAGTTCGGTGCAAGTCGCAGAACGGTTAATTTCAATAACTTTTCAACTTTTTTCTAGCGAATTCGTTTAAGTTGGCTGACATACAATAGGGCTTTTATCACTTCACCCTGCTTAACGCGCCAAACATCTATTGTGTATTGGGTGGCTGAGACCTGAGTTCCTTACTCTCGTTCGGAACAAAATAACACATTGCACAACAAACCTAATTTATGCGTAATTGAGCAATTTAGGGCATAATATTTCATACACTTAGATACCCAGCATCGACACTGACACCTTTCTCAAATTCGAACTGAACCTTCGAATATGTGCAGGGACTGCTTACTAAGCAGTGCTTAGTTCAGGAATAGTGTGAAAAAGAAACCAATTCGAACCTTTTGGGCGTCTCATGCATAGCAATGGAGGTGGACAGCACTCCCGGTCACACAGGCATACGAGCTCCTCTACTTTGCCCTTCTGCAATCCTTGTTGGATCTCCTTATGGTTCAGAAATTTGCGTTTTTTCATATACAATGTTCCAACTTTTGGAATTGAAATTCCTTTTGATGTGTATTTAGGCATAGAGCGAGATCTGGATCCTACTTTTCGGGCCGTCGTTGAACGTTTAGCAGCAGCAGTAATTAGTGCCGTGTTCTTCGTCGAGGAACCCGGAGTTTCCATTGCAAGTTCTAAGTGGAATTAAGATTAAGACAATATTAAACAGACAGCAAGATCGATGATCAATCAAACAACAATAATGTAAAATATTGAAGTAAATATAAATGAGAAACAATTATTATTGTTATTGAGAAACTGCTGATTGACTGTCTTTGTCTTCACAGCCATCAGAATGAAAAAAGTAAAATATTCATTTCTGTTAGGAACGGCTAGAGCCTTCCAAATCCAAGGTTCAAGTCCGAGGCCTCACGATGGCTACACCTTTTACGTGTAGCGTAAGGTCAAAGGTGTTAGAACTCGGATGTCGGACTTAAAGCTTTAGAACTTACGACCGACCAGGTGACAGCACAAGGGGGAATACGCTGTCTGGTTGTTATCTCTTGACCTTGACTACTTCTAGCAACGACTACCTTCAATTTCTCACTTCCAACCTCGAAAACTTTTTCAGTTTTCGGATTTTCTAATTTAGAAAAATGAGCGTCAAAAGCGGAAAGCCAACGCAAAAATTAAACTAACCCAAAACCCAACTTCTTGACTTAAAAAATGGAGTCTCTCCGCATGGGCTGGGCATGGGGATGGAACATGGAATGGATCGTATATCGTATGTACTTCCACCACCTACCTAGTTCCACTTACCGTATTTCACAACATGTGTCCATTGCCTACCCACACAATTAACATGTGATAAGTTAGTACTTGAAAGCCATTCAACGGGACTAAAGAGGGACCGCTGGCGGAATGTCATGTTTAAATTCAAAATTTAAAATTTTGGTTTGACTTTCGCTGTGGAAAACGTCAAACGTTGGAAAGTGGAGGATCGAAGATCGGAGAGCGAACTAACTGCGATGGAGGGGGGCGGGGGTGTTAGGAAGTGGATTGTCGGGATGTAGGGACTCAAGGCTAAGGTGAGAGGGTTATTAATTGAAGAAATATTTTGACGCTGTTGCCAGGGAAACGAGGGACGAGAATAAGTAGGTTAGCTCAATAGTCAACGTCAACATTATTGGCTCTAGCTCTATTCAATGTTTACCTTTTAACTTAGATGGCTTGGAGTTGCATTTGTCAGCCAGTATGTTTCTGTTTTTTCAGTGAAGGAAGGGCAGTGGCCCTAGCCTCCTCGGCTGGAGACTTAGAATTAGGGTTGACCTTTAGATCTTGGACTTGGGTGTTTGAGAAAAGTTCTAAAAATTATATTTTAACTATACTTTTGTATCCATATTAGTAGGAGCGCGTAATGGGCTTCTGGCCGAACCTAACCGGATAAACTACATAGGTCATAGGGTGCTGGCTATGTTTCTATTTTGTCGGAAAGCTAGACCAACCTAGGTCGAACGAATTTGTCACCGTGTGGTGTTTTGTATTTGGTTCACCCTTGGCATGTGGATTGACACAACTAATTAATTATTTTTGATTTATCTAGAACTTTCCTCAAAAGCCCGACACATCAACAAGCCTACTAGTCACTAGAGGATGGAGACGCCTTTGGATGAGCCAAGCTCTCGAAAGGAAAGCAAGGAAAGCATTGCGCTTCGTCAACAATTTCGGCGTCGATTTAAGTCTGAACTGATACGTATAGAAGACTTTCCACGAAGAAATGCGATTTGGGGCGGTCCCCGCCTTCCTGATATTCCTTACATTCAACATTCTCTCCGAATCCTTGAAAGGTGGGGCTTGGAAGACGAAACGGTTTTTGTCGTTCATGAGAGCTTCTTCAAGGACAAATCCGTTGAGTTTTACCATATGGAAGAGGCCATGATAAACAAGTACGTACCTCTTGACAGCAAGCCTGCAGTTCATAGTGTGTCTAATACTACTACCTACTACTAGTTCGATCAGTGGTACTTAGTTTAGCTATACGAATGTAAGACATAAGAATCTGCGCCATTTGTGATGGGGTAACGAGGCACAAACTGTAATAAAGTCCTCTTACGGAAAGCAAAACTAGAACTTGCAAACACACAAACGCAATTAGAGTTAACAGGCGATTGACGCAGTGTTTTGGTTCCATATGATACTAGTAAATTAATTAAAAATATATTTTCATAGTTAGCTCTTTCTACCATACTTGGCTCTGTGCTTGACGCTGAAATTTTTTACCGTTTATGGTTGTTACCCCTTCCGTGTGTTTTTGCGTTTCCAAGTAATCCAATTAATTCAGATGTTCATTAGAAGGTGAAATATGACAAGGGTGCTATCCCATTTGAGCAAGTGAACCGGGAAACCTTCGAAAAACCCGTTCCATGGCATGGCACCTGAGAGACCCGGGATAGAATTCCTATATTGGGTATTACCCACACTTAAGCCACTCGGCTCTTCCACTCTCTTTTTCGGTTTCAGTAGGTTCATTAAAACCTTAAGAATGATATTGACCGCATTAATCTGGTTTCAACGGTTGTTTTTTGTTATTTGGCGAAGAAGTTGGTATTTAGAATTGAGCAGAATCTGTATTTCGTAAAGTCTGTTATTCTGACGGCATTTGTTGTATTTCTGACGGGCAAAATATATTTAAGCCTAATAAAATTCCCGTCGATATGCATTTAGATGATCTTGTCACAAGACGAACTAAAGCTGCTCAAAATTCTAATATTTCTGCCATCACTTTCAGGGTCGACTTTGTAATCTGTGAGCCTTTCGAGATGTCTTCAATAGTAACGCGATGGATTGTTGTTGGCAACTTCCTTTACTCAGCAGCTTTTCATAGCGCCTACACAACGGTTGCTTTGTGCTACTTCTTGCCGAATCATCCATGGGTTTACTGGCCTCCGTTTCTTTTCAGCTGTTTAGTGACGTACCTCTACAACTTCAATTGGGGCATTGACCCCTGCTCGAACTACCAGGTAATCCGCACATTAGGGTCGTTTCGTTGTGCTCATGTTCTAATTATACATGAAATGCGACCGTCTTACATTCGAAAGGTGCTCCTTTGATTAATTAGACCTAGTACTATTTAGCTTATCTTATAGGCAAAACCCTATACAACAGTCCCATTTCGATCACTTTAAAAACTATGCTTAAATATACTTTAAATGAGTAAATATGTTAAAGCTTTGTAAAATTATCAATATAATTAATAATTTTGACCAGTGACAAGTGTATGGTATTCAATTTTGCGGTGTTCAGATTCTTCTACAATGCTGATTTCTAAAAATGTATTTGTTTATTTTGAAATTCTATTGTAGGTTCTCGAAAATCCGTTTATCTACGATCGTTTTCCAATGCATCGCCTGGATACTGGGAAGGCTGAAATCTACGTCCTCACGGACAACTCAGGTGATAAAATGCACCAGCGTGTCGTATTTGCCATTGGATTATTCAGTGTTCTCTACTACTTTATCTTCCCTGCTCCACCTTGTATCTGTGACTGGAGAGCCATCCAGTTTATCCGACAAACCCGGTTACAGGAAGTTAAAGAAACCTATCATATCCCATGGTTCGTGAAGTACTTTTCCCCGCACATGGCACAGGATCACCACGATTAGGGCTATCTACTATTTCGGTTTGACATACTTGGATTGGACTTAACGTAAAGGTTCGCATGGACTAGATACACTTGATTAATGCATACTTAAATTATTGATTAACTTTATTTCACTGCCAAATTGAATAGTTTCAACTACTACTTACTAATTTAATGAATAAAGTAACCACTGCCGAAGAACGACTCAAACTAGTTTCAGGTAACAGCACGACTTGTAGGATTTGTACTTTAATTACTTTAGCATATTGAGAACTTTATAAAATTATTGCCAATTGCCATTCAATAAGCAATTACTCGTCTTTGTGCGAATTTTGGGTCTCTCTACCAGTTAACCTGCCAGTATTATCTCGTACGTTTGAGTTGAGTAAGAATCGAGTGCATGTTATTCAAAAGCCGTTATATTGGATTTTGAACCAGAGTAGAAGCCGGCATGAAGAAAAGTAATGTAATTGTAAATGGGGAGACTGGGAAGAAAGTGGAATCCATTCATATGCAAATGAAGTGCAGGAGAGAAAGGAAGTAGCGGATTCTTGTTGACAATAAATAGGTAATAGGGAAACTCAATGTTTTTTTCAAATTGAAATTGAGAAGAAAGCCCAGCTGGAATGAATTGCATGAGCTTTCCAGGTTTTCCATATTGTTATTACGACGATTGCCTATCCTGTCACGCATCTCAGTCTCCCGTGTTGTTCACGTAACAAAATGAGTATCAAATTGAACTCAAGTGGGATGCTTGTAACTCTAACTTGTTATATGCGTAGAGCAGAACCAAGTCTTGTGTAACTTGGATTCTGTTACATAATGTCCTTAAAATACTATTATAGTAGGCCTACCTAAATATATTTATTTACATCTAAATCGGAGCTAGTTTGAAAGTAAATTGTACACGTGAAGCTGAAGAGTTCATTTCATAGTCAGAGACTACGAAGTTCTCGTTAGTTTTTGTTTTAGTGCATTCCTGGAAACGGGAGGGTTTCGTTGAACGATCTGTAGATCGATCGGATCCCGAAGCTCGATATGTTAAAATCAAGAATTGGAAAAAATAGGAAAGCAGTGCATAATGGATTTTCCTAAAACGAACCCTAGAAACGTGTGTCACATTCAGTGTGTAGTTAACTGGTGCATAGTTTAATTTTATTCAATTATTCATGCACCTTTGTACAAATACCTACAAATCGTACCTATCGTATTTCAGTGAATGGTTTTCCCTAGGCTGAGGCAAGGAATAGAAATATTTTTATTCAAATGTTTCACTGAATAAATTCAGTTAAAATCAATCAGCACTGTTTAATAAAAACTAAATTTAATTATTTCCATACTTCTGTGCCATTGATTTAATTCTAATCTTGCCTGGCAACTTGATTATATCATAGCTCTTTGCAGCTAAAACGTTGTAACTACGTTTTAGAAGTACACGCTGTCTGGTCCAGGTCAGTATTCTCTAGTGCTCTGTCTAGCCCTCAAGATTAATTTAATGAAAATAAAAGTCAAGCTTTAGGAAAGTAAAGGTATATTGAAGATAAAGGGCGATCAGCTTAAATAACATCCTCTCAGGATTTACATATGAAATCCGGCATCTGATCGAATTCAGCCAAAATTGGAGCTCAAAATCCGACAAACCACAATTTTCTCTATATTTTATACCCGTCACTTTGTCTTTAATCCAAAATCCTTTTCCCTGCATTCAATGCCTTCATTTCCATATTCTCTTCTCGATCCCTCCTTTGGCTTCCTCTCTCGATACAATACAAGAGACAAGGATAATGCAATGCATAATATTTCCATTTACAAGACTTCACATTGACATTGAGCGAGGTGAGGCGTCTACGAATTTTAAGCCTTTGAGATTGATGTTTTCATGCTTCGTGAGTACTGGGATCTTTGTCGTCCCTGCTGCTGAACTAGGAGGTACAAATATTCCTAATTTGATGACTCTCCTCCGTTGGGACTTGGGACGCCATTTACGCCGCTATGCTAAAGAGACGGAATCAAACATCAGCCTTGAACCAGGAGATTCAAAGTAGTGCGGTGGTAGTCCCACAACACAGCCCAAAAGACAACCAAAATAATTCCCATACCCTGCATAACAATAATATTGTGTATTTCAGAAAATGATCGTCCTGCGAAACCATGCAAGGAAGGATGCATGTACTTAGCGTGCTGTAGCAGCGTGCGAAGGGTTTGGAATTTATCGGTTGACACTGTAGTGTTAAGTGCAAGACACTTTGCTTTATGGATTTGTCAGCCATTCCCTGAACGCATCATCAACAAAAACTCCTTCTCCATTTGTCACAATTGAATTTCCCGTGGTTCCCTGAGGACAAGCGGTGTAAGGCTTTCCACTGAGAGAGAACACAAAACAAAACTGCATTGTAGACTCGCATGATGCTCATAACCTTCCGAGATTCAAACTACTATACCTTTCCGCTCTCTTATGGTTTAGGGTAAAACGATTTCAATTTCTGCTAGAAAAAGACGCTTTAAGAAGCAGACCACGTTTAATTGATTTGTTAAGCATTCTCAGTGAATCGGAAACAAAACGTTTCTACATATGGACATTCTTTCATCTTGCAGTACGGTGACTTTCCAGGCAAAAAACATAACTCGGATGATTTGCATATGGACTTAGCCACAGAAGAAAAATAAACAAGACAGAGTTGTTGTTAGACGATGTGAAGTCAAGCCTGGTGAAGCTGTTGGATTATTATTTCATTCCTAGCCTCCTCCTGCCTCGTCTCCTCGCTAAACACTTTTTGCTCTCTCGTCATAAAAAAGTCATAATCCTGTCGTGTTTGCTACTTGTCTTTCCTTAAGCGCCTAACGTGTTTCTTCCTGACACTCAGTCTCATTATTTACTTTCCAGTTCCATCTTCACTTGAGTACTTGTTTCAGGTTTCCAATTTGGAACTGCGGAAGAAGATCCCAGACATATTTATTCAGCGGATATACTATCGAGTCGAAATATGTGCCTCAGAATATGAATATGAGTTTCAATTCAAAGAGATCTGTTCTGCTTAACTCAGCCATTTCTCATTCATTTGATTATACGGGAGTTGAACTAAACATTTCTGCTAAAATATGGAGAGTATTAATTTTTGACTGTCAAAAAGACTCGTCATTAAAGTAAATGTAAATATATTAGCATGTATAAATACATATTTTGCATATTATTATTTTGTTGATGGCCGGTGGAACACAAATAGTATAACAAATAGTATAACAAAAACAAATAGTATCATACACTATTCCTTCTTAATACATATAAAAGCCTGAGAAAAGATTTCACTATGAGTAATGGAACGTACAGCCAGCCGGTTGTCTATTGCATGACGAGCGAGTACATGCATGAGAAATCATTTAAGTTTTTTCGAGGCTTATTAAATTTATTAAATTAATTAAGTTCACAATGCGAGTAAGGTGACGTCCGACGCACTAAAGGTAGGTATCTTAGCTATAAACCAGACTTTCTATTTTCCCAACATGGATTGTATTCTGGCATTCCAGGTAATTGCACATACGTTTTCACCGTACAATTATACCTGACCGAGAAGAGGCGCAGGTACAAATGCTGCATGTTGAGGCATTTAGGATTCAAGTATCTGCGTCCCCTTGCCTAAAATCTTCGAAGTAAAGTGAGGAGAAAAGACGTCTTGCCAAAAGCCCTTGAGTGTTGGTAAATCCACTGGAGACTCTTCTAAATGCAAATGACAATTGAATGGAAAGGGATTCTCGACTCAGGAATGAATGCATTCTACGGAGCGCCGTTTCTTCAGATCAAAATTATATCTTCCTTTCTCTTCTCAGAGCTTCCTTACAAAAGGTGAGTAAAAGCCTCCGCCAGCAAATTCCAGCGTTCAATGTTGCGTTGGCTTGTTTCACGATTAACCATCTCGTATTTGAATAGTTATTTCCGTTGAAGTAAGGAATAGGAACGAATTGTCGCCTCCGAGCACGTTGACAATTCCTTGACCACTTACAACCCCTTCCATGTGATAACCGCCAAAACAATAACCGCCACGACAATAACCGCCAAGTCAAAAACCGCCAAAACAAAAACC